>SKCR01028667.1:0-157555 GCA_019454045.1 Zanthoxylum bungeanum | reverse complement strand
CAAATGTATTTATTTTTCAATTAATTTAATTATTTAACAATTAAACAATTAAATAAAAATATTTTCAATATATGTATTATATTTACATTAAATATCTCAAATACAAATATTAATGATATATGTCAAATATCTCAATTTGACAATTAATTAATGTGTATTTAATACTATCAAATATTAAATACAAATACACATTAATTAGGAAATGACCATTAGGTCCCTTTGCATGTATTTTTCGTTTAACGGTTAAACAATTTATAAATAATCTCTATTATTCATAAAAGTTGTCATAGTGCTCTACGAGTGTATTTCATTAGTGAGACTCTCTAGTATCAAGCATATCCGTCACGAAATCAAATTTCGTGTCCATAATCTATTCACCTGTAAATTATGACGAACATGGATAGACTCTCTGAATCATACAGGTCGAGGTCATTGCATACGTATAATCCATCTGTCATAGGTATCCGGATTATCCCAAAGATATAGATATAAATGTCAAACTCTATAAGTACAATCATATAGACGTATCTATTAGCAATCATCTTAAATAACACTCGGTACTTACTTCCGAAATATACCACGACCATGGATTTAACATATTGCTAATCATATAATGAATGCATATGCCCTATACACAGGACTGATGGATCATATCTTAATACACACAGGATATCATGAGCATAGAGTCCACACCCAACGAACAGGAAGAAGTCTGATCTTAATAGATCGGTGACGTGACTGCTATCTAAGTGTGGAGAATAACTCATATATCCACAGTGGTATCTCAAGTCAAAGAATCCCTATGCTACTCAACCCAAGAAGATTCTTATTGACGTTGGTGTACCATCTATTAGGTAATATTTGGTGAGTCGTTCAGTGTTTATCAAATAAATACCTACACGTCTATACGAGTCTCCCGAGACTCATGGTTCATTGGGATAAACCATCGAACCAAGTCCAATATACGAGATGTACTGGCCTCGGTGGATTTTACTAACCGACCCGTGTCAGTAAATCTTGATCGGGAACTTAATTTGATAATATATTTCTAGTAGTGACACTTCCCAATGTCAATTACAAGCTACGTTGTAATTGTACACTACATTATATATTATCGGACCTTTGTCTAATATATATATATATATATATCACTAAACTTGATTTAGTTTCAGTCTAATGAATTAGATCGAATATATATATAATAAAAATAAGAAAGGTGCAACCATAAATAAGTAATATTATGGAAAAATATATTGCTCATATTCATGAATCGGACATAAATACGATCCGGATTGGCACTCCGGGCACAAACTCTAACACAGATATCCGACACGGATCAAAACAGACAAACAAATAGAAGCATGCATAAAATAAATAAAATAACTAACATGCCTAAAATGTTAACAGCAAGCATAATATAAAAGAAATAACTAATCATTTTGCATGTCCGACCGGACTTATATCACGTCTGGCCGGAGATAATGTGTTAAAATATAAACTCAAATACGGGAAAATAAAAGTTGTGGTGCTTTTAGGTCGTTCCTTTAAGTATGATTTGGTTCAGAAGAAGCATCTGAAAACTATATCAATGCTAGGTTGCTTGCCAGAAGGGGGAATTTTAGGGTTTTCTGGATATTTTCTCACTATTTTCCCTCTCTCTCACTAAATCTGAAGAGTTTTACGTTCTAACATTTTAATAAAAGAGTGTGTAAATTGAAGACTGAAGGCTGAAGGCTCTAGACCAAAGGTCTTTTATGAAATATTTGGGCATTAATTTATAGTGTCTAAACGGGGACAGAAAATGGAAGGGGATCCATAATTCCCTCCATATCTCCAGTGATTGCTAATCTGCATCGTCAGCTATAACTCGATACATATCTGGTCAGATGTATATTTCAGGATATACATCTGACCTGGCATGATTATGTCGGTGATTTCAGTAATTGAATATCTACACACTGGCTAACAGCTCGACGCTTATCTGGCCAAATATTTATTTTATAATATATGTCTAGCCGGACATCCATCAGACCCATGATTTATGTGATTGGAAATCTACACACTCACTGAATGTTGTCACATGTCCGACCGAATTTAGGGTTTTCAAGGTATATCTGACCGGATTTTGTGGTCCAAGACCGAACATAGGTGATGTCCGGCTTGAATTTGGTTACTCTTTTGAATTCTCCAGAGTTCCTTTCTCTTTTGGAATTAAACCTTGTAACTTTTCCAAACTTTCAAACGGTGCTCCTTTATGAGACTAATCATTGAGCTATGCATAAAAATATAATGTCTATAGTCTCCCTCATTTTGGTAGGTTTGTGCAATGTATGACAATAATAAGTCTATCAAAGTCATGCCTGTATTTTTACTTACCTGGTTTATCTGGTGTCAGCAGACTCACCTAGTCTTGTAGCTTCCCCGATGCCCAGCTTGCATGGGGATTACCTCACACAACACTTCATAATTGTACTTTCCAATATTAAAATTCCCCAAGTCTTACTTTTTAACCTCAACCATTGCAATCGATAAGGCTTAGGATGCCTAAGCAAAGTCAAACCCAACTTTTCAACCAGTATTGTACTTGCCACATTTGTACAACTACCACCATCGATAATCATAATACATATCTTGTTCTGGACTAGGCATCTATCATGGAATATGTTCTCTAGTTGCTGAACCATATAATCCTCAACCTTGGCCTAGGTACTTAAAGCACGTCAAGTCACAAGGGACTCCCTTTGCTACAATCTCAACTCTTTATTCATCAGTCGTATCTTCCAACTTGAGCATCTCATCCTCTACATCTTCACAATCTGAAATCACCTCACCATCACCCCCATATACATGGTCGTTTTATTAAGACACTACGAATCTATAAAACCACTCCATAAACATTTGAAACATTTAATGTCAAGACTCATATTTGGTGGTGTGTCAGTTTTTGGATTAGGCTTTATGGTGGAATCCTCACTTGGTCTTTGGCCTCTGATCTAAACCTAGATGTGGTGACATCCCTACTATTATCCCCTCACTTTGGCTTCCATGTATTGTTCTGACCTGAGTTACTTCTCACTATATTTTTCCGTTTCAGTGGACGTTTTAAATTCATTGTCATGTATACCATGTCCTCTAACTCCATATAATATTGTAACTCCACCACGTTGGCAATTTCTATATTCCGCCCACTCAAAAACCGTGCTATGGTAGCCTCTCGGTGTTCCTCTATATTAGCTCGGATCATAGCGATTTCCATCTCCTTATGATAATCTTCGACAGTTCGAAACCCTTGTGTAAGATTCCTAATTTGTGGTACATATCACATTAGTAGTGGCTAGGTAGAAATCGCTTCCTCATAACTATTTTCAGTTTTTCCGATGCAGTTATTGGGCGCTCCCTATTCCTCATAATGTTTGGCATCATCTGGTGCCACCAAACAAGGGCATAATCGGTAAATTCTATAATTGCCAACTTCATCTTCTTCAACTTTGAATAATTATGGCAGTAAAAAATTAGCTTGAGTCTGCGTTCCCATTCTAAGTAAGCTTCAGGATGTATGAAACGTTTTCCCTAGCGCAGCAGAAACGCCTTGGGCATTGGGATCAACCTAGAAAAAAATTTATGCTCTCTCCCCTCTTAGCCGAATATGACTAGCCTTGGTCTGATATTATGCATATGTTTTTACAATTTTTCAGCCCTCGAACAGCAGCTCATATATGAATCGTTTTGCACCCAAAATGCGCGCATAGCTCACCCAAAACAGCCTGTAATTTGCGTGTGACGTAGTAGTGTTTCAGGTATGATTTTTCTCTAAAAAAACAACCCCTCAACACTCTTGAAATATACCTTTATGTTCCAACACCGGATGAACTTTCGTGCTATGTCTCGCAACCAAATATAAAAAGGTGGGCTTGACTCACAAAATCAATCTCTAAACACTTTAGAGATTAAGATTATCACACCGGAATTTTTCTTTTGTTTTTGTTCTTTCTCTTTTTCTTTCAACACTTGAGAGAAAACAAGAACAAGGATGGCTAGGTTTTTCAATCAAATGAATTAGGGTAAAAAGATAACATCCTTATCTTTTTATACTTAAGGTTTTATAAAGAGTCTGAGACAAACGAGAGTTTTACCTACTCCGCTTAAGCCCGGAAATGATGGTTTGACGGCCGGACTTCCAACGATTCTAAAAAATAAAAAAAGTATTGTGAAATTAAATATAAGGAGACGTCAATTTAACTTAACCAAAATGCCCTTATGCTATTATTTTTTAAATTGAAATTTAGTCAAGGGTATACAAACAACAACGACTGAAGGCAAAATTATCCAACAACAAATACGAAAATTTCATTTTTATTGAATATAGAATGTGCTGTACCTGTGTTGTTATGAGGCCTTTAAAGAGACAGCACTAGTCCAGAAACTCCATTAATAAATAAATAAATAAATAAGTGCAAGCCCATTGCAACTTATACGAGCCTCAAGGCCGAGACTTCTTAACGGTATCGTTTCGTCAAATTAACAAATTATTCCAGAGTCTATAATTCTCTACCCTTTCTCTGAAACCCTAATTATTTGTCACGTATCCTCGCACTAGGGTTTAAGAAACAAACGATCCCCAAACAAAACCCTATTTAACCGTTAAACCCTCTAAGTTGTCCCTTCATTTTCCAACTATGAAACTTTATCCCACTTTATATGATAACCCATATTTATGTTTTAATCAAAACCCTAATCTTTGTGTTTTTCAGCTATGGAAAGGTTTGTGACTGAACCCGCCACCATTTATGACCAAAATCATCACGTTAATCAAGATACAGAGGTCGAAAATTTTGAGGACCCACTTGAAAGTTCGGATTCCGAAATTAGTGACTTGTGTTTGGCTGATTCTTTTCTTGATTTCGACTCGATAAATGAGTTCTTTGCGGGTAACTCGCCTAACTCAGATAGGATTGGCTTAGAAAAGATTGAAGTTGGGGTTTTTGAAAAGAGTGTGAAAATGAGTGAAGAAGAAAAATCCTATTTTGGGAACGTGAAGGCTGAAGAGACATTGGAGTGTGGGAAAGAGAAGAATCTGAGTGGAAATATTGAGGAAGAAATGGGGAAAGTTAGCTTGGCTGGTGCGAGGAGTGAAATAGTGAGTGGTAGAGATGGGAATAAAAAAGTTGATTTGATTGGTGACATGGTTTCGGTTCCAGTTGATGAGAGTGGTGCAAAGTGTGGAATTGTGAGTCATGAGGAGAGCGAAAGTGATTCAGAGACTGAGAGTGAAAGTTCAACTTCTACATCATCGTCCTCTAGTAGTAGCAGTGGTGATGATGATGAGGAAGAGGATGAAGATGAAGAGCTAAAAGAGGAAGTGAAGGAGGTAAAAATAGAATTTGGTGTGCGAGCTGAGCTAGAAGAAGGTGAGATAGAGGTTGTTGATGGAGAGGAGATGGCTGGTCGGATTGATGATGATAGAGGTGATGACAACGAGGAGGATGAAGAGGATGGGGATGAAAAGATTGCTGGGGTTTATGTTGATATTGATGATTGGGATGAAATTGGTGGTGGTGCTATGGAAGGACCCATTAGGTCAAAGAACGAGCTGCAGGTATGTAATTTGTGGTTGTGATAATATGCTATGTTAAAATCATTCTCTTTCTGTTTTTCATTGTTTGATTTGCGAGGAATGTGTAATAATTAAGGGTTGCATCTTACAAGTTGTTTGCTGAATTTGCTTAATTATTATTTTGCATTCGCAATTTCGATCACGTCATCAAGTGAACCTTTTTTTAACAAATATTTTATTCATACTTCAAAAGCTGAAATGAATATCCAAGTTTTTATTTCCATGCTATGTTATTAATTCCACCCATTGCATTCTTTGCGAGTTTCACTACCTAGTACCTACCAAACATCACTGACATGCATCTTGTAAGTAGGTGGCCTGTCGAGGTCCAATATTTATTGCAATTTGGGAAAGTAGGGAAAATGGAGACATTACATGATTTCGGAATCATTCAGTTCTGATACCAAAAGTGAAACGCAATGCAGATTAATTTTTTATTGCTTAAACTCATAGATAGTACATCTTGTACCTGTGAAAGTTTAGGATGTGAATCTGTGATTTAAAAGATTATTTGGCTTGATTAAAGTTTGGTTTTGTAATGCATGACTCATGAAGACTGAACAAACTTTAATTCGTTGGCTGCCTTCTGGATTTTTGGCAAACTATTAAGGATTCAGTTTCTAAATTGTAGTCCTTGAATAACTTCTATGGATGGTCTATTTGTGCATGAGATATGCTTAAATGCTTTTCTCTTTGCTTTGAATTATGATCCAATGTTTGTTTGAATTATCAGCACACTGTTTCTATGGAATATTGCAGGTTCTTCCCCCAGTTCCTCAAGTGAATGTTGCCTTGCAACCACATCATCAGGTGCTGCCTGTAGGAGTTGTTCTGTCGGTAAGCTCACAGAAGACACAAGGCAGAGCCTTTAGTAACCGTTAATTTAAGTTCTGTGACCACTTAAATACCATAATTCTTTGTAGTTGGCTGATTTATAGAATTGGTACATATTGGTTTTGAATGTTGATTATCTTGCTCCGCGTTTTGATGCCACTTGCAATATTACAGGTTCTTGGTCTCCAAGTTATTGTAGAAGGGGTTGAGAAGCACAACCCTCTCAATGAGGGATCAATCCTCTGGATAACTGAAAGCAGATTGCCACTGGGACTGATTGACGAAATCTTTGGACCTGTAAAAAACCCGTATTATGTGGTAAGATATAATTCAGAAAGTGAAATCCCTGCCAGAATCAATGTAGGCACTTCGATCTCTTTTGTTCAAGATTTTGCCAATCATGTGCTCAATGACGAGAATCTTTACAAGAAAGGGTACGATGCATCTGGTAAGAATGATGAAGAGTTTTCAGATGAAGCAGAGTTTTCAGACGATGAGAAAGAGGCTGAGTATAAGAGAAGGCAAAAGATGGAAAAGAGGGGCATGAATGACCAGAAACCTGGTAACAAGAAAAATAATAGAAAGAAGGTTAGAAATAAAGATGGCATGTGGAGAAATGACAGACCTTCAGTTCCGCAGATGGATGGAGGACAGCTACCAGCAAATGAAAACCAGCTTCACGTCTTTCATGTTCCAACTTCACTGAATCATGGTAATTGTTCCACGTCTTCTATAGGACAGGGTTTTGTTGGTGGAACTGGCTTAGCTCCACAACTTCCACAAATGGTGCAGAATACTGGTTTTCCAATATCTTCAAACGGAGTCTGGACAAGTGGGATTCCATCTCAGCAATCACAGAGTGCCTTCTTTCCGAATGTATTTCCAACTAATGGTTTGCCATTGCCCTCCCAGAATTATCAGCAGCATCCTTATCAGCCCATGATGAACAGTGGGCTATTTCTGCAGCAGTCTAGTCAGATGTCAAATCCTAATGTTGGCATACCAGCTGGTCCATCGAATTTCTTTGCAGGACCAACATATGCACCTTGGCAGGGGCTTGTGGGGCAAAATGGCTTAAACCAAACATTTGGGCGGGGTTTACCAGGGCAGCCTGCTCACCCATCTGTACGTGCAGGACAGGGAGGAATTCGGCCTAATGGATTACATGTAGAACAAAATAATTTGCAACAAGCTGCTGTTCTTCCAGGCAGCATTGAAGCTCCCCAACAGTTTAATACGGGTGCATCTTCCGGTCGTGGAAGGAGACCGTATCATAGAGGAGGTGGGCGTTTTGCTGGGGGAAGAGGTCGCCATCAATCCAAATGAAAGCAGCAAGGAGTTTAGTTTCTGTAAACTATGAAATGCTCAAGCCCATGAATTGAGTCAAGTTTGACATTTAGGCTTCCACTCCATTCTTTTCGGTTATAGAGCTTCACTTGCTTATATATTTGCTTTGCTCAACCATTTATTGATTCGAACAATCTTCACCAAGTTTAATACACCAGGGATACAAGTTCAAGTTGAATTATAATGTAATTTAAGTACTCATTACAAGAAATGCTTATATTTAATATTTTTCACAATTACAGTAATATCGACACATGGTTACAAAGTTTGTGAGGAATTGGAATTATTTTTTGCTTTTTGAAGTTTGAATAGAAATGAAAAACCTCGCCTACTAAATACTTATCTGCCAAGACCAAGTAAAATAAAAGATAATATACAAAGAAAATAATGAAAACACATGCAACACAAAGCATAAATGAAGAGAATAAATTGCTTCATTTTGATGTTCTTGAACCAGTCAATGTGAACAATGGATACTGAATGCAAAGACTGCAATTTATGCCAGAGACAAAGAGCATGACAGAAGGCTTCTTTGAATAGGGAGATGGGCTCTCATGAAACAATTGTCATGAAAACAACCCAACCGAAAAAACAAGATCAATGGTCAGGTTTAAAAGGATTGCACCAGAAATTCAAGATTTTGCATTCCTTGTAAAGTCGATGCAAGTCTGACAGCTGCAGTCGGAGAAACGACAAATTAGACAGCCAAAGCAAACACATGAAGTGCAACCCTTGCATGTTGGAGAACGAATGCATCCCCTATACACCCTGCGACTAGCTCGTTCCTCTTCATCATTGCAGGTTATTCTGTATTCCAGAAAGCAATCATTGGTGCCATTAGATTCTCAAATCTCAAACAAATGAAACAACAATATGATAACAGTATCAAGCAAAGACTGTCTGAATGTGAGTATGCATTTCTGCAAGCTTTAGATGAGTAACTCTGAATACAAAAACACACCCCAGGTGCTACTATTCCTTCACCCCCCCTTTTTAAGGGTGCAGGATCTACTCATAATAAAGTAACCTTCAGATAGAATCTTACACTATATAAATATGTCAATCAATTGATCAAGTAGTGGTTAAAAATGGCAAGGAATAACATATTCAAAGCAATGCATTAAAATGCCATATTCCATTATTTCCAAAATAAATTGCATGAATATATGTTATGTATCTATTAACACTTGTGAGATGAAAACTAAAAAGCGCCATATATCTGCAAATCCTAATTAACTTCTGCTACTCTAAATTTCCTTCAAAAGAAAATCAAGCAAGCCCTATTTGTTTCTCACTATCAAAGATACACAATCACCACCTAATGCAAACATTTAAGAACACGAGAGTATGTGAATGCATCCGATGATATATGTACTATTCAAAGGATTTAGTAAATGTAAATAATTGCCAAGATTAATTAGAGCAAAAAATCATAGTATAATGCTAAAAGTGTCTGGTTGGTGAAGAACTCTGTTTTCCAATTACAAAAGATGTTTCATCAAGATCTCAAAGATGTATAAACTTTTATCACGTCCCTCTTTTCTCCTCCTTGGTTCTATCTACTTTTAAATATGTATAAAGAAGAGGAATAAAAAATATTTTGCTGATGGTTACTATAACCATGCTGCAATGCAATCAAACAATTTTATCTCAAGATAGTTTGCAGGTTTTTCAGCATATCATCTAGTATAATAGAGTAAAAATAAACCATTTCTTCATTCTTTATGCATAATTTTTAAGGGTTTTTGATTCAAATTGATAAATTTCTAGAAGCTCACAAAGGTTTCCAATGATCATCATCATCCATGCTCGAGATTCCTAATGGGAGAGGATGAGTGACATATAATAAGGAAATTCCAGCAGGGATAGATGGTTATAACCTTCATAAACTTGAAAAGAACAACTGAACAAGTTAGACTCTCAAAACCCAAACCACCAAGTTACTACTTCGGGTCATTCAAGCAAAATTATGTTATCAACTATAAATTTAGGGAAAAGAACACATTATCAAACACGATTAAAAACTACCACAAATGTAGTCTCAAATCTCAGTAAAGAAGCATGAAACATGCATATACACATGACACGCCAACAAATTAATTAACTACAAATGCAGCTGAATGAAATAATTGAACTAACTCATACTTCTTTCCTGCTTCCAAATTGGAGCCCAGACAAAAGCTTTTGCAGCAGAAAAGAAAGTACACCAAAGAAGAAAATGAACATACATATCAAGACATGTTGACTATGAAAAGTTAGTAATCCTGAAACTGAATCCTGTAGTTGGATACGTGTATATTTAGATTCTTAGTAACAAAAGTAAAATGATAAAATTGGCCTAACTCATCCTAAGGATGAAAATTCAAGATTTTCTTGATTAATGCTTAATAAAGTATAGATAAAACATACTTGTCAAAAGGCAGATCAGAACACTTCCAATCCTTATCAGCCACAGCATTATGGTGAATTAGACATTCCTCTTTGGTCCGCAGTCGGAATCTACGCTCCTTGTTACACCTAGTACACCGAACAAACTCATCACGGTGACAAACTCGTCCATTGTGGGATCTGTGGGACCCATTTCCATGCTTTGATGCCTGGTTATAGTATTTGAGCAACACTGTTTTTGACAATGGAACCTTCTCCCCGTTAACTATGATCCAGACATTGTTCTTCCACTTTCTAGCTGTCTCTCTTCCAGAATGTTTCTCAAATGCAGCCGGAGTCATCTTTTCTGATCATTCAAATCACCACTTATATAATCAGTTATGCAAGGAGAATTACCAACATTTGTTACAGCAGACAAAAAGGAAAGAGAGAGTCTGAATAAGAAAGATGGAAATAACATGAGACAAAAGATTCAAACTTAAGACTAATATGCTGTAGTCATATGCACTAAATACTTGAGAACTCTCAGTGAAGAGTTAAGGCAGAAGTAAGAAGACAGTAAACCAATCCAGTGCAAAACACATTACATGCTTTAAAGCACCAACTAATATTTGCTGATATTATTGAAAATATTACATGGAAGAAAGCAAAGACAGTGACTGGATGTCCAGTCACTACACTTACCATAGAGTTCCACAGAATGCTGATGATATAAGAAGAAGAAGAAGAAGAACAAAACTAATGGTGTCAAAATTCCAAGGTAACCAGCAGATGGTGGTTGAACTCTTACAACTATTCTACTTATAAACAGAATGCACTCTCCACAGGAAAATTGTACAAAATTTTTTTAAATGGTGAAATATCATCAACGATATAATCACTATACATGCAACAATGTGATTCACACCACCTGAAGATACAAGTGGTTCATACTACCTGAACATACGAAAAGCTAATCAGAATGCACTAGAAAACAGATGTTGCAACATTCTATTCTTTGAAAAAGTACTGTCCTTTCACTTTTGTATGTCAGATTTAATATTACTGAAGCAACCCAATGAAGATTTCCCAATAGGTACTATAAAAGCAAGCAATCTGTTTCAATAGCAAAACACAAGAATATGATCAAAACCAAGGGTGCAAACTAGCAGTTATGAGAAGACATGCACAGGAAAGATGAAAGAACAATAAAATGCTGACCCATCAGAATCAACTTATGTAATTTGATCCATGACTACTACTTCTATATACCAAAGCTGATGAAGAAATCCAAACTCCACCAACCATACATGATATAACATACCATCAATAACCAAACTTGGAACAATCCCATGTTATAGAATAAAGAAAGAACACTACATGATGTGATTCAACACAGACTTTACTCTGCCTTCCAGGTAGAAGAGAACTCTGACTTCAAAAACGGATTAGAAAAGATCAGACATAAAAGCTTATGATCAGAAAAACACTGACAATGCAGGTTTCATTCTGGCGATACCCATTTAAAACTAACTTCTCATTTCAACAAACAAGCCGTAGTTCATCCAAAACCAGACCACCCCGAATCAAGAGAATGCACCTTATCACGTCATAGGAACACGATATGAAGGAGAACCCGGTTTCTGAGACAAAATAACATACATTTGAACTGTATAAAACAATACAAAAACCATTGAACAAGTTGCAAAACTCTGCGAAGTCTCAAACATCAACGTCAATGCACACGCATTAAACATGCAAAAAAAAAAAAAGAAAAAAAAAGTAAAAACCCATTTGCTTAACAAAACAAAAACATCGAAAAAAAGAAAGAGACCTTCATTGCAACCAGGAGTGCATTCACAGATGATTTCTAGATCACCATTAGAGAAAACCCTAAGCCGGCCAACAGCGTCACCATATCTGTGACTCGTACACCCACATGTAACTTCAATATAATCTACTCCTCTCTTCACGCCACTTATCTCTCTCAACTCCTCATCACTAAATATCAGCAAAACGCTCTCTTTTTCAACCTCATTAGCCATTTTCTTTTTTTACCGGGAAAAAAAACCCCCACACGACAAATCAAGATATGGGGCAATGTTAAATAAAGGAGGAGCTTTCGGTAAGAAAGGAAAGACCCCGAAATGACGAGTGATAAGGCTTAAAAAACACGCATCTTTGAGGCGTTGCTCCGTGAGATCTGGTGGAGAAAACGTTGAAAGAGTATTAGTAGCATAGAGTAGATAGATGATAGATAATGAGATTAGAGGGAAACTTATTGCTATCGTGGTTGTTGTTGTGTATGTGTTTGTGTATGCGTGTGTGAGCGTGATTGGAGACAGAGAAAGAGAGAGAGTTTTGGTGAGCTGGCGTTAAACAAAAATGTCGTGGTGGAGAAGTTGAAACTTAAATATTAGTAGGGGGGGGCTACTTGCATGATATGATATGATATGACATGAGAGAGGAGGAAGAAAATGAAGCGACGATGGACAAAATTCATAGTCATTAATTAATAACAGAGATGAGATGAGATGAGAGAGATGGCTTTGGGGTCAGGGCCTCTTTGGTTTATGGGAAAATCCCTTCCTATGGGAAGGAGACGAGGTTTCTTGAATTCTGTTCTCTCCTTCACTTTTACTGTTTCCTTTTGATGCTTTTACTTTCTTTTTTTTTTTTTTTTTACTTCTACATACAGTAAATCAATTCTACGTAGAGGGATGGTGAAATCCCTGCAGGTGACCAAATACTTTAAGGTGGGTCAGAGATATAATTTTGTATATACATTACTTACATTGGATTGGTATGAATATTAATATGATTTTGTTAATTAGTAAAGATATAAATTTATCTATTAATCGAGCTCGTAGAGTTCAGAATATTAAGACACGAACTGAATATAGATATTGGTATTCATATATTATATTCTTATTGTATTTACACCTAGTGAATTCCTAAAATAGACATTAATAACTGATCATTATTCGAAATTTTATATTGTTCATTATAAATTTAATTTTTATCCCGAATCTTAAATTCCTAACTATAGAAAAAATCATATTAATTCAAAAAAATGTTACGAGATTCGGACCAAAAACAACTCTTGAAACTGCGAGAGGTAAAATACAAAAGTTGAGTCAGAAATGGGAGTTTGGGGACTGGGCCCTTGTCAAAATTATTACAATTTTATTGGTTTAGGAAGATAGTATAGGGGAAATTAAAACCATTATGGAAAAGCTATTGCTTTGCCTTAGCTATATATAAAAGCAGGCCTGACGATACTTGTTATTAAGACAAAACAACAATAATTTTTGTTTGGTCTGACAGAAGACAATAATCAAATAATTATAACACTGTACTTAAACATGATCATTCCAATTAATTAGCTTGCCACATCTTTCTTAGACTCAAGGGGTATTTTAATTTGATTCTCTGTAACAAAATCTGGTGACCACATCAAAGATTATATACTTTGATTTCTCTTAGTTATAATAATATTTTACTACTATATATATATATATATATAGTATAATTTTGCTGGAAAGCATTACTATATTGGATGCCATGTTATGAAAAATTATTGAGAGGTCCAAATCCAATCTCTCTTTTTGGTGTATGCATGGAAATGCTAGTAGTAGCACGCATGAAAGTAAATTTCACGCTATCTATTCATGTATCTCTGTTGACAGGTTTGCTTTAAAAGGTTGACAGGCATCAACAGAGTAGGAAACAAGATTTTTATTTTAAGGTGGTTGATTATTTTTTAATTTTTTTTCTATTGAAATATTAATGGGTTAAATATTTTATTATGATTTTTCTAAAAAAAATAATGAAAAATATAAAATCGGCACTTGACATATATATTGGCAGTCCCAGGGAATGATCCTCTCTTTGCATGCTGCATAGATTGTATGCACCGTTGCATCTTGCATATGGCCTCAATTTCAACCGAAGCCTTCTAATAATCGAGTTACAATCAGGCGTAAGACTTCAAAGTTGAGATATTTTTACTGCCTACCTGGATACAGTTCTTTTTTATACCCTGCAAATGGCCTCTGAGTCGGCTGCTATATAATTTGGCCATAAGTGGTGGTTTTGTTGATGGTGATTTTCAGACTTGATAAATTTTAAAGTATAAAGAAGGATATAAAAGGAATGACACTTAGTTGATGAGAGGCCAGGTAGAAGGGCTCGGACCCGAGGCGCAGAGGCACCCGACCAGATGAGAAGGATCAGACTTGGTATCATTTGCACATGTGAAGACCGACCCGACCTGACAACAAGCCTTCAAACACTTATCAAGAATGTTCAGGAATTGCAGAGAGAAAGTGATGGAAGTGAAGAAACCTTTTTTCTACCCGACCTGGTAAAGGAAGCAAGGAAGGGTGTCGCTCTCCTCGGTGTGCCGACCCGGGGACTGAGGCCGAGATAGCAGCATCACATGCTCATATACAGATGACGTAAGCCCTACATGAAAGTTTGAGCCCCTAAAAGGTTGATGAGATGGGAGTAGGCCATAGGATTATCCTCTGACAAATGGAACAGCATGAGAGTGGTTGAAATGCAGGCTGGCACATGGTCAAAACGTGTAACAGTGAGCAAAAAGGCTGGAATGACGAATTTCAGATGGCAGAGGTAGTTATGTCAGACGGCAGAGCTACTGTTTGTAGAGTTGTTGGGATAAGGAGCGTGGGCGACAGTGACGGGATAACGTGGCTGACGTCACGAGTTGGTATAATAGAGGATGTAGACGCACTATATAAAGGGGTTTGAGACTCAGTTTCGAGGGTTAGTTCAATTATTAGCATTTTTTTTTCATATTTTTCACCACTTGTAAAAGAATAGCAAAAAGCCTAGGGTTAGAGAGAGATATAACAAGTCAGTATTTTCTTTGCATTCGTGGACGTAAGTTGGATCGATTCCACCGAACCATGTTAAACCCTTTGTTTTCTCTGTGATTTCTTATTCGCTTGCTAAGTTTGTTTTGATTCCCAACTAACCAAATAAATTCACTGCTTGTGGGAGGTTTGTTCGATGAGTAGTTTTTTCCGAATTATCACTGGAACGAAAAATAACCGTCAACAGGTCTATTTGTCATTTTTTCTTGGTGAACAAACTGTTTACAATCTGTTATTTCAAGCAGTAAAAGTCTTGGATGCTCCCACAATATGTAATGAGCCACCCCACTAACTAAATATTATCCGCATTTAGCTGCATCTACTATATCCATTTAAAACACGTCCAATTAATTAATGGAAATCATTATTTATAAGCACATTCAGAAAGGATATAAGATGTCACATGTTATGCTCGTAAACTTATCCGAAGTAAGGTTTTTATTAATGGTGGATCCATGTGATCAGAAGTTAGATTAAGCTAAAAAGGACTGCATTCCTTGAACCAGTTTGGTGGTGTAAGCAATAAGCATAGCTGGATTTTGTGATACTATTAATATAAGCATCCGATTTACTTTGTGTGTTTATATATCATGAGGTAGCTTGACCAAATGGAATAGCATGGGAGTATGTTGCCATCATTGTTTTTCAACAAAAAAAAAAAGGTTTGAAATCAATTGTTGAGATGCCTATCAGTTTCTTGCATACAATATGACAAACAAGCCACGATTCTGCCAATGATTTGCTATGAGTGGCCTAACTTAATTTGCATTATACACGGCTGAGGTGGGAATACTATTCAAAGACTAAAGCTATATTTTTATTCTGCTTTGTATTAAAAAGTTTGCACCACTCAAGCTCTAACAGTCACCCAATAAGTGCAACATGTAATTATGTGTATCTTGAAAGTCTTTATATAAAATATTATTCAAAAGTTGCGGATTACAATGATTTGTGGATTTGAAATTTAGGAAGAATCAAATCTCTTTGTCACAAAAACAAAAAACAAAAAACAAAAAACAAAAAACAAAAAAAAGGAGAGAGAGAGAGAGAGTAATCAAAATTTGGCTCAAATTTTGCATCATGATGATCAGGGTATGTATAGGAGAGGAGATAGCCATGGCTTCAATTTCACATTGGATTCTTGAAGAGGACCACATTGAATTTCATATATAGTTGGTGGCCTGCCATTTTGAATAAGGTGTATAAATTAAAATACATATAGTTATAGTCCTATAGTCTTCCTTTGACATTGTATTGGTTACCTTTTTTCCAAGTAGAATTTGTGTAGGTACGGCCACCAACTCAAGCATATTATCTTTGACAGTTTTACTTTTAAAGAATCCAATAACAATCATCCGTATGATATAATTTTTCAAATAAAATTTATTCAAATAGAGCGTTTATTTTTTCGAGATTTTAGAAATAAAGCTTTTGATAAAAAAAAAATATATCTAAGTGTTTTGTTGTGAGTGAGAGCTTTTATTAAAAAATATAAAAAAATTATTGGACAAATTTTTTTAAAGTTGTGTTATGAAATAAATAAAAATATATTGTTAGGTTAAATAAAGACATTATAGATAATTTAACATTTTAAAAAAACTTTTGAAACTCTACTTCTAAAATCCCAAATTTTGAACTTTTCCTGGTAGATATAAGATAACTTTTTTAATCCTTAAAAGCTCTACTTAAAATATAAT
Source organism: Zanthoxylum bungeanum (assembly GCA_019454045.1). Taxonomy (NCBI): domain Eukaryota; kingdom Viridiplantae; phylum Streptophyta; class Magnoliopsida; order Sapindales; family Rutaceae; genus Zanthoxylum; species Zanthoxylum bungeanum. The sequence goes on along the minus strand of SKCR01028667.1, from coordinate 140,798 downwards.
TAAACACCATCAAAAATTTTGAAAATAACTTTTGGGATTAAAAAAAAATTATTTTACTTTTACTAAAAATCATACCAAACATACATTATATTAGCTACCACACATATATTTTGCATATAATACCGATGATTTTACCTGCTCCACTTAAATCTGGAAATGATGGTTTGCCGGCGAGGTTTTCAATGATTTCAAAAAAAAAAAAATCTCATATTGTTTGGAAAAAAGTGATAGTCATGATATATTTATAAGTTGAATCTCCTTAATTAGTTGGAGTCATTTTGAATCAGTGCTTCTCGAATGAAGGCCCTCAAAAGGTGTGTGGTTTGGTGGTAAATGATTTAGAACTTAGTTGTCAAGTCTTGAGTTTGAGTCCAAAAGTGCATTTTTTATAAGAACCTAAGATAAATGAGGATTTTACCTGATCCGCTTAATCCTGAGTCAAATAATTTCTAATTAATCGAGCGGAGTGATCACATTAGATTTTATGATTGGTATTTCGCGCATAGAAACGCCAATGTAACTGCCAAACTATCAACCACCACCTCCTCCTATAGTGAAATAAAGTGATAATAATACAAAGTTAGGTCGATTTGTTGAATGCGAAGATGCTTTGAACCAGCAACACATTCTGTCATTGTAATGGCGTCATATTATATTATATTATATATGCCTATCTAAAGCCTACTAAACTCTATTAAAAAAAAATTACCCATTATTCAACAAGAACTTGGTACAAGAAAGAAACGCAGAGAATCACCCCTTATTTTTTAAAAACGGGAATATATTTTATATGGATCGACTGTAATCACGGACCCAATAGACATTGCAACTTCGATATCTGTACCGTTCGCTGGGACGAATCACAAAAACGTCACAATCAATATGCATTTGTTATTTGTACTTGCCTTGCGTAGGAAATAAGAAATTAAAAATCGGCGTCGGCATCTTTTGCTTTTCAACATTTTTCACTCTTAGCGTCAAAGGCTCTGTTTGATTCCCATAAAAAAAAAAAAATGCTTGAAGATTGAACAAAATTGTGGTTGTTAAATAATAATATTTAAAAATGTGCTAATTAAATTTGTGATATTTTTTTAAATTTTATAAAATTAATTTTTTTTAACGAAGTTACGATAATTTATCATACATTTTTGTTATTAACGAAATACTCAAAAATTATATGTGAATCAAAACATAATTGTGTGCTTCTACCACATATCAAAACACAATATCAAATAGGACGTAAAATAATAATCAGAATAATGATATACGTAATCTCTTAATTTATTTTGAGTGCTTAAATTTCATTTTGGGTTTACGATTAGTTTTGATCCTATACATCTATGAGGGAATAAGTGTAATTTACAGAATTATAATAATTTCCTATATTTAAGACATGTCTAAATTAGAGTTTTTATGTCTAAGTTCAAACACCTTTAAGTCTAATCAAATTCCACATTCTTAATATATGCAATAATGAAATAGATTAAAATAAATAAAGCAATAAACTTAATCAACACTAAGATTTATCGACGGAGTGGAAAATTCTTAACAGAGAAAAATCACTCTGAATATAGGTTACCACCCGAATTCATTATGTAGAGAAAACTTAGAGTGATGATTATATGACATATGACAAGAATTTTGCTAACTCAAATACCTTTACTGTAATAACCCGAAAAAATACTTGAGCCCGCACCAAACAACCCTTCTCAGAGCCTCTGAAGTCTATAAGTGAATTAAATCTGCAAACTCGTGATGTCAGAACTCCGACTATCAATCTTCACCTTATGACTCTGAAGGTTTAGGGTATTGGTTAGGTTGTGTTTGTATTGATGGTTATCAAAGAAAAAACTCACAAAAATAAAGAAGATATAGGATTGATAAAGTCTTCAAGGTGAACTTTTAATAAGGAGGAAACAATGAATATGAATGCTCTGTATTTTGAGTTTCTAACCCTAGGTAAAGTGGCTAAGGCTTTCTTTTTATAGGTAGGGTTTTCCAAGCCTTAAAAAATGCATCTAAAATAAGCAGAATACGCAGGGACATTCAAACACCAGTTGAACGTGTGACAAACGCGTATTGTTCGGCAAACTACATTCGAATGTGATAACGAACGCAACTCGAACATGAAGACACTGGAAGGCTTAATTTGAACTCTAAGATGGACGTAACTCGAACGTGAAGGCACTGGAAGGTTTCGTTCAAATGCTATGATGGATGTGACACAAACGTGAACTCTGAAATCTTCATCCAACCTCTTCCAAATGTTTGTCTAATTGCTATGAGGTCTTCAAGACTCATTACAAATTAATTAAACTTGGTTTGTTATGGAATTGGCCAATACCCATACCCAACAAACTTCCCCCTTTAACATTTCATGACAAAACCACCTAATACAAAGACTATGGTAATAGCTAACTGTCAACCATTAATACAGAGACTTATTACTGAAGGTGAGAAACAGTTTCCCTTCATGTGGATACAGTAATATAATGAACTGTGTGGAAAAATCATACGAAGGATAATAACTGATATTTATAGGTTTTTAAAAATTTTGGTTATTATATGAGAGTATAACATGTATACCTCATGTGAGCTCAATTTGGAAAACGAATCGTCTCTGATTGCCTCCAAGAGTATCCACACACCAAATCGGCTTGATGAAACTTCTGGTTATTATATGAGAGATTTTTCAAAGCTTGTGAAAGTATGTATACCTCATGTGAGCTCAATTTAGAAAGCAAATCGCCTTTATTGCCTCCAAGCGTATCCATACACCAAATCGGCTTGATGAAACTTCTGGTTATTATATGAGATATGTCGAAAGCTTGTGAAAACAAGTTTCAAAACACTTAAGCGTAGTCAACTTTCCATGAAAGGAAAGCAACTAAGCTTGAACTTTGAATAAGAAACTTAAAGGAATCAACATCCTTTCATGTTTCATCTTCATAATCAGTCTCTAACACTTAGAAACAAAGAAAATAATTTTCTCTCCCAACCACACACCATGGTCGAATGCTCCCCTAGTGTTTCTTTTTATATTTTTTGACACTCACAAAATGGTTATTTACTCTCAAGTATACGAGTGTCGAAGTAATAAAATAATATAGTAAGTCCGAGGTCGATCCACAAGGAATAAATTTAGTAAAATAAAATAATAATTTGAGTAAAAATAAGGTGATTGATTTAAGTGATGAACACTTTTTAAATTGGGATACAACAATAAATTAAAAATATTCGGGGCTAGGAGATCCACTCTTAATATTTCAAATATAGAGAAATCTTGTTTTTTATAATATATAAATTGTCATTATTACCCAGTTAATTTACTTTATGAATTAATTATACCAAAACATATAAAACCAGCCATAAATGCGGTGATAATATTTGTCTATAGTAAGTCCAGTTAGGTACTCAATTATGCCAAATAAATAAAACCAACCATAAAGGCGGTAATAAAGTTTGTCAATAATTAATCCAAATTTAAATTACTCTCTCATATAATATGGGTGTAACATCCGGTGAACCTGACGACTCGTATGATACCAGAGCCTGATGACTATTATGATTCAGAGGCATAATGCTTGATATAAATCATGTTCGAGCAAGTACGTGCTCATAAAATGACATTTGGGACATTCAGAAGATTCCTTGAAATTTTGACGCGGAACTTAGTTTACATTCCACCTTGAACATCGTTTAGTAATCGGGCCGTAACTTTTTCATATGAACTCCGATATTTATGAATTTTATATCGTCGGAAAGATATGACCGAGACCTATAACATATGTGTTGAATATGTTTCCAAATGCGAACCCGAAATAAGTCAAAAAATATGATTTCCTTGGCTGCTACAGTAATTTCGAGAATAGACTAGATTTATGTGATGTGGCAAATTTTGAGCCACTCACTTCATCACAAAAAAAATCAGCCCATTTGTCTGTAAATAGCACACTATTTATTCATCTCTTTCAAACCAAAAAAAAACGTGGATGGGCTTCAAGGGAAGTCTTCAATTTTTCTTCACTCTCCAGTGCATTTGTGAGGAAATGTGATGAATTTTCAAGTTTTTCTTGAACAAGTAAGATTCTTCTCCTTCTTTCTTCTTCTTATTTTCGAAAATAAGCATGCATTCTTCACTTGAATTTTCCCACCCATGAACCCTACAAAATTGGGGCTTTGTTGTTTGAAAGGATTGAGTAAAAATTAGGCATCAAGACACGTTTATGATGTTGTTTGGAGTAGTTTATGCCTAAGTTTTGATAAATAATTCCAAGGTGGAAAAATGGGTATGTGGCCAAATTTCTTAACATATTATAGGAGTTGCTTTTGTTGATTTGATGATAAATTGTTAAAGTTCATGCATTAAAAGATGTTATAGCATGATTTTAAATTGTTTGGAGTTAATAACTCAAAGGTGGATGGTTAAAGTCTTTGACTTATTTTGTATGAATGTGATGGAAAAGTATGTTTTGTGAATTGATAATATTTGTTAATGGCTGGTGATGAGAGTAATAAGAATTGCTTGTGTGAAAATTAAATAAAGTTAAGAGAGTGATGAGATTGGTATGTTGGGCAGTAAATTTTAGTGAAGTCACATTCCTCACAGGCTGTAAATATTTACTTGTAAGTTAAGTTTATGATGTCCGATTGATTAAGCGTAAATTTTTGAATAAATTAGACATATAAGGTAGTAACATATCCAAAATTTAGAATTTTGGACTTAAGATAAGACCGGACTGAATTTTTGAAATCGGGCTATCTGCTGCCCATGTGCCCAATTTTTCCAGTTGCATAGCCCCTGAAATTCAGTCCACAACTTGAGTTCTACGAATCACAATTAGGGATGGCAAAATCTGGATCCGGACCCGGGTCTGGTCGGATCCGGGTCCGGATCCGGAAGAGATTTCTTCACCCCGGGTCCGGTTCCGGACCCGGGTAAATATTTTCGGGTCCGGACCCGGGTCTACCCGGTCCGGATCCGGATACCCGGTTCACTTTTTTTTTTTTTAATATTTTTAATTGTATTATTTTATATTTATATTTGGATTTTGTCAATTTAATTAGTTTTATTTCAATTCTTTTATATTTTTTAATTATATTTAATTATATTATATATATATATATATACACATATTATTTTGTATTTTTCATTATTTTTTAATTTTTTTCCGGACCCGGGTCTATCCGGGCCGGACCCGTGCGAACCCGGGTCCGGATCTGGATACACCCGGGTCCAGATTTTAAAGACCCGGGTCCGGTTTTTTTAATCCCGGACCTGGGTCGTCCGGGTCCATGCGGACCCGGGCCGGGTCTGGGTATAGTTGTCATCTCTTATCACAATCACGATTCGTAAAAGGTAACATAAAATAGACATATAATCGAGTATTCTATTAAAATTTTAGCCCCAAATTCAACCCCGATTAAGCGGACCGAATTTTCAAAGTCAGTGTTGGTGTAAGGAAATTTCTGGAAAGAGGGCAGAATATGGAGTTTTATGAAGTAGCTTGTGAGATCCTCGAACGAACGTAGTAAAAATTATTAGACCACCCTAAAATATTCGTAACATGCGCGGATGAGTTATCATGAATAATGAATAAATTTTGTTAAGTAAGGATATAAATTCGCAACCTTGATACTAACAAATTTTGCTCATTCTATATTATCACCGGGAGATGCGGTTCTGCCACTATCGCAAGACGGCAGCAGCAAGTTCCGAATCAGTGAGTGGATACTCTTTCCTTAAGTTGATTTTCATTTTATTATTTTTAACATCAGACTTACTTTTCCACATTTAGGGCGTTAGCCGAGTTTACTTTCAAATATATTTTGATAAAGAATACTTTGAGAAATGATTTAGAAAGTAATGATTTCAGAAGCATGATTTTATGTTTTCGAGGCATGGGGAAAAAACCCACCTCAATATGTAACTTGACTCAGACATGGATTTGACGGATTCAGATATCGTGTGCACACGCAGTTCAGGACTATGGATGACAGATGCCTATAGATCCTAAATTCAGAGCCTGGAGGGTTGCATAGATCCGCACCTCGGTTGTAGTTCAGTGACTTGGGGGACGGTGATACGTAACTCCCCAAGACCACTAGTTTCATGGACATGAGTGACATTCTTTGGGGGACGGCGATACGTAACGCCCCAGTGTCATGGATTTACACTCCTGGCTCTAGTAGGCGTATGGGGGGACGGCGATACGTAACGCCCTCATGCGTCAGGTTTTACAGAGACAGATACTATATTTTTAGAAAACAGTTTTCGGAGATCAGTTTACAGATACAGATTTCAGAAACAGTTTTCAGAGAAAAGTTTTCTAGAAATGAATATTTTCAGAAACAATAATTTTATCAGAGACTTTAAGAAAATATTTTCACAAAGGTTTTCAGAAACAGAATTGCTTTCAGAAAGACAAGTTTACAGATAAGATTCGAATTGATTTCTAAAACACAAGTTTCTTAAAGTATTCCAGTTTTCATTATAAAACAACTGTCCACTCGCTTAGATCGCTCCAACGATCTAACCCCCCCACTCTTAGTGTTTTATTTTACAGGTTCTTGGAGGGCGAGCTCGAGAGGATGGATACTAATGGTAGTCACTAGGGAGTTGGTCCACCAGGTCAAGTCAGGATAAAGTCTAGTTCGGTCAGAGTCAGAGAATGTCAAGTAACATATATGTTATACAGTAAAGGTCACATGTATATTGCATTATAAAAGTTATTGTCAGTATTGAAATGTGTATTTAAACATAGTACTTAGTATTAAGAATATTATGTATACATGGTTGATGAGTTGGGCTATGGTCCCATGCATGTGTTTATATATATGTGAGATAATAATAGCAGTTATCCGAAGTCAGAGGCTTATGGGGATAGTACTGTCTATTCCCTGCCAGTAGTATTTCTCGGATTTGAGATGTTACAATGAGGTAAAGTATTAACTGTACCAACCAAGATTTGATTGTCTACAGAGAATCAAGACACCCACAAATATAAGAGTATATTAAATATTAGTCTTCAGATTACAATTCATATATTATAATATAAGTAAGATTAATTTATATTCTCATTATTTAGAGTTTCACCCTTTATCCCAGCATAATAGAATTAGCTACTCTTGATTTAAATAAAAACTTGCATAATTTTATTACTGAAAGAATAAAAAATTACAAGAAAAATAAAACACACAAGACACTTCTTCCAAATTTTTAAAGAGAGAAAATGAAAGAAGCATGAAGAAAATGAGAGGTGAACACCTTATATATATATAGTAGAAGTGCTCATCCCTCAATTATTAATTACAACTTTCCAAATAAAAAATAAAAAATAAACTTTTACTAATTTATTTTTTCTTTTTCCTTTTTTGACTTTTTCTATTGTTGATCATTTTGCAAACATTTATCACAATCCACCTAAATGTGGATTGTGATATTTCAAATTAATTTAATTTTTTAATTTTTTAATTTTTTAATTTTTTACTTTTTTTTCTAATAATTAAAATTACATGCAACACACATTGGCTTCTTCAACAATTTCGACCTTGAAAACCCCAGAATTAGAAAATCTTGTAAAAACAAAGTTGTAGATATTTGAGTCTTATTTCATTTAGAATTAAAATCGCCTCAATCTAATATCGGAGTAAAAGTTATGGCCAAAATATGAAATTATGCAAAGTTGGAATTTTCGAAATTGTATACTGTTAGAATGCCCTTTCAAGTTTATGGCCTCCAGAATCCAAATATCACGTCCATTTTTCTAGTTATGCATCCAAGTTATTATTTCACCTACATAAGAAATAAATATCATAATAAAAATATATAAAACATAAATTTAATTATTATTTAACAAATGTGTTAAATTAAGGGGATTAATGAAACTATAAATGTAAAATGATTACTCTCTCTTTATTAAATGTAAACATTTTAGTGTTTATCAAACCTCTAACCAACTTATTACTAGTCCTTAGTAATTTAAGCGAAAATTAAAAAGAAAAATTCTTATCCAAGTTAGTAATTGTTTTATTTCATTTTAAATTATCAAATAAGCAAATTCTCCTATACTTTTTACCATTCTTCCATGCACCCATAAGAGAAAGTATCAATCAATTCATTATGCCCACAATATTCATAGTTCTTGTTGAAGAAAGAATAATATTTTTATCCTAAAATTATATAAAAATTCACACCTTTTGGCAATGACAGTTTATTTATATACAAAACAAATTTTTTTTTTTTAAATAATAATACATCTTTAACCCTTGTAACGAGCTTTGGGCCAGTGACTCCCAAACTAGTTGGCTTTAGGACACTAGGTATTAAGACACCCCTACGGACTTAATTGCTCGGATCTCAGATGTTAAAAAGAAGAAGTGTCTGATTTTCTTAAGCTTTCTCTTTAGCCCATGTAACGAACTTTGGACCAGTGACTCCCAAACTAGTTGGATTTAGGGCACTAAGTGTTAAAATATCCATACAGATTTAATTGCTCGAGTTAGAGAGGTTACGAAATCGAACTTATTCACACACACATTTTTTTTTATTAAAATAACTCAAGCTTTACAGTTTTACGCGAACAATCACTGCTTGCTGAAGCAAGATGTCTAGTTACTAAATAAAAGCTTGATTATTATTATCATTTGTTTAAACTAACTCAACCCCTATCGTTTTACGCGATCAATCACTGCTTGCTGAGGCAAGATGTTCAGTTACTAAGTAAAAAGTTGGTTTCAACCCCTATCGTTTTACGCGATCAATCACTGCTTGCTGAGGCAAGATGTTCGGTTACTAAGTAAAAAGTTGGTTAATTATTTATTATTTATTATTTTATTTTTTAATAAAAACACAAATTCCATTGCCTTTATGTACTATTTATAACAAACTAGAGAAGTAAATATTATAATTTTTTCACTTACAATCCATGATCATGTGTTACCGTGTATGTTGATAATGCCTGTCAAATGGGCATATGAAGATCAAATTTAATCAATATTATGGAGAATTCACAAATTTAAATGATTCAAAAAGAAATGAACAAAAATAACTTGTTATGAAATATATTGAGATACAACTCAGGAGCGAAAAATCCTTACACTACCATCTCTAGACAACAATTCCACTTGGTTAGTCAAAATTTTATTGTTGGTATGTGTGTAGTTTTTTTTTAACAATAAAAAAAATAAAAATATTTTTTTTTTTACAAAAATGAAAACAAAAAAAATAAAAACATCTAGTCAACTATCATCTCCCCCAACCAAATTAAGACATTGTCCCCAATGTCTGAATAAAAAGAATTAGAGTTTAGAAGACATCACCTGGTTAGTATGGAATTGACAATTAAATCTACAACACTGCTACTAAAAAGAAAGGTTACATATTAAAATAATAAAAGCAATAAATGATATGTACTGGTAGTTGTGATTGTGGCTCACATCTTCCTCTGGTTTTACGTCCAGTAACGGCTAGAACGCCCTCTATGGGTCGGGGGTATGCTTCTCATTCAGTTTTCTTATAAATTGACAAACAAGGTTTTTTTAAGTCATATTTCTGAGACTGTATTGTTGTCTTTCTTTTTGAAATTATGTATGTAAATTGCGAATTAGTTTATCAAATCCATCGGGATGCGTATCAAGAGTCAATGATATATTATCTAATGACTCCTTACTCAAGCCATCTATAATGGGTTGAATTTTTTCTTCGCGATTATTAGACATTATTCCTAAAGAACGACACGAGTGTTGCACGTCCAACATACGCATTTATAACAAACACCTAATTATTTAGCTCTTCGTTTCTTACCATAAGTGCTTTTCTCTAAACTAGGTATATAAGAGATGAATGAATCGAGAAATTTAAGAACTCATATTTTAACCACATTTTTTATGTAAGGGTTTAACTTTTTGTTGGGTGGTTGATGTGTCCTGACATTATCTTTTAAATGTATTATGCATATGCATTTTAAAGGATTAATGTCTTTTATATCTTTTAAAGTCCATCAAATTCATTTTTTATGTTCTTTCAAAATAAATAACTTACTTTCTTGATCGCTTGTGAGAGAGGAAGAAATTATCACAATGTAAGTTTGTTCATCTCCAAGAAATGCATACTTCAATCCTTCTGGAAAATTCTTTAATTCCAATTTGAGTGTTTCCTCACGTTTTTCTTCTTCAAATGTCCTTAATTCCTCAAAATTTTATTTCTCTCTATCGTCTTCCAGTATCTGTGTAAAATCAAGTAAAAAATCATTAGGAATTTCTTTTTCTAATTGTGTACATGATTCAAGAAAATTAACTGTACAAATTTTCATAGGATCTGAATTTATGAATTTTATATCATTCGAAAGCTAAGAAAGAGACTTACAACTTCTACGTTGGATATTTTTCCAAATTCGAATCAGAAACAAGTCAACAATTGTGATTACCGTGGCTGCTATTGTAAATTTCGAGAATGGCCTAGATTGAGTGATGTGGCACAATCTTAGCCACTCATTTCATTATAAAAAATCAGCTCTCTTCCTATAAATAGAGGACTATTCATTCATCCCTCTCACTTCTAAGAAAATGTGAGCAAGTATTAAGAAGTTCTCTCAATTTTTCTCCCATCTTCACACCATTTTGAAGTAACAAATGATGATTCCAAACACATCTCATGCAAAGTAAGTTCTTTATTCTATTTCCCTCCTCTAATTTCAATTTTGAGCTTGAAATATAAATACCCAAATCGTCATTCAGGAACCCTAGTTCCTCACTTTTGCATTTTAGCTTAATGCAATGATTAGTAAGCATATTCATACATTTTATGATCTTATACACATGGATTATCCAATTTAGATGGGCTGACCGAAGGAAGATAAGAGAATGGAGTTGATATTTTTGTTGTGTTTTGATGAAAAATAATGTGGTATAATCAAGCCTTTTTCAATTGTGTATGGATGAATTATACTTTATGGTTAAATGATGCTAGATAATGGTTTGTGTTTGATTGATGATATGGAATGAGTTTAGGTTAAATTGAATTGAAGTTTGGATGATAGTGTTGGTGATTGCTTTGGGCATTGTCCTTGAGGAGTTTGTGCTTGGCCTCGACATCGGGCGAGCGTCACGACGCCAATGGGCGTATCAAAGAGAGGGTCTTTGTCTCTAGTCAGGTCGTGTGAGCGATATGGATCATGAGAATGCTCTCCATCTCGGTTCAGGTCATGTGAGCGATGCCGAACATGGGAATGCTCTTTGCCTCGGGTAAGGTCGTGTGGGCGACGCGATGCCCAACACTTGATGTCGTGACGTGGATCATGAGGGTGCTCTCTGCCTCGGGTCTGATCATGTGGGAGTCGTGATGCGCAATACTTGGCGTCGTGACGTGCAACAAGCATATTCTCTCTACCTTAGCTCTAACCAAGTGGGAGTTACGACGTTCAACGTCTGGTGTCGCGACGCATACCCTTTTTTGAGGATCAGTTTTAGCCTTTTTCAATTTCATCTTAGAATGTTAGAAGGCATCCTAAAGGTTTAGTATCAGCGTACATACACGTATTATGGCATGTCATAAACACAATACGCCATTTAGTGATAATAGTTCCGAAACATATTCACGAATTATGTACTAATTAAGTTCATCAATTATAGATTATCGACATGAACCATAATTCCCTTTGACGAAGTAAAGTAGTGACAACCAGACTCCAAATCAGTAAGTGGACCTTTTCTTTTCAAGTTGAGATTTATTTTTGATTCGATACTTACTTTTAAATGCATTAGGACGTTAGCCAAGATGATTTCCATTTATTTCATAAATGAGAATGTTTTGAGAAGTTTTGAGATTAAAAGTAGGATTTTATTGATTTTAGAGGCATGAGGGAAAAACCCACATCAGATGTGACTTATGGAATTGACAGATATAGACATGTGCATATGTAGAGCAGGACTAGGGGGATGGCGATACATAACTCCCATAGATCATAGTTTCAGGGTTAGGGGGACGACGATACGTAACGCCCCTAGACCCTAGATTCAGGCACATGATGATGGCATGCATTGGGGGACAATGATACGTAACGCCCAAATTTCATGGATTTGCAAATCTAGCTCTAGTTCAATGGCTTGGGGGACATCGGGACGTAACGTTCCAAGACCACTAGTTAGGCGTATGGGGGGACAGTGATACGTATCGCCCCCATACATCAGGTTTTCTATATATTTCTAGAAATATGGTTTTCAAAAATGATGGTTTAAAAGAGTTTAAGAAAGAATAGTTTTATAAGAGACTTTCAACATAATAGTTTTATGAAAGAGTTTCAGAAAGAATTCAGTTTTATAGAAAGATCATAGAGTTTTACATACAGAAAATATTTCCAGAAAAGTTTCACAGAAATAGATTGGTTTTCAGATGAGAAAAGAGTTTTCAGAAAATATTGATCTTCTTGAGATATTTTTCGAATCCAGAACCATGAATTTATTTTAAAGCATTTCAGTTTCAGTTTTAAACTTTCCACTCACTAGGTCATTGAAACGATCTAACCCCCCACTCCCATTGTTTCTGTTTTACAGGTTTACCCGGATGATGAACTCCAAAGGATGGATACTGATGGTAGTCACTAGAGTGTTTGAGTCCACCAGGTCGAGTTCAGAGGCTTTGTACAGTCAGTGTCAAAGTAAAGTTACATGTTAATCATTAATAATGTATAAGTCTTTGTAATGTGTTAAAAGTATTCATGAACAGAGTTGTAAAGAGAAGTAATATTGAGTATAAAACTATGACTATTAAGTTACATTTTATGGTGTTGAGTTGGGCAATGGTCCTGTGTGTATGAGTTTGCATTTGAATTGAGACTAGTAGTGATGATTATAGTCAGAAGCTCAGGGGGATAGGTCACCTTATTCCTTACCGGTAGCATCCCCAAAAGGGGGATGTTATACGACGATACGTAACGCCCCCATGCGTAAGGTTTTCTACAGATTCTCAGAAAGATAGATTTCAGAAAATATGGTTTTAGAAAAGAGTTTCAGAAAGAACAATTTTATGAAAAACTTTCAGCAGAACAGTTTTAATGAAAAAGTTTTAGATGTTGGAGTTCTACGGTCTCGAGGATCGAATAACAAGCATAAAAAACAATGTGTTAATACATCGAGGAAGTTGCAGAATACTTACATCGATCGGTTGAGTGACGCGGTGGACAACAAAAATTTATTTTCTGCCCCCTTGGTGCATTCGGTAGTGAGCAGTCCCTTGCTCCTCCATTTTCGGTTTTGGATCATCTTCCAAGCTCCAAGATTTGTCATGGTGATTCCAAACTCATGGGTGGCCTTCCCTATCACCTTCGCATGTCTCTCGGAGTGCTAGCTCTTGATGTTTTTGCCACAAAACACCACACTTTGCTTCCCTTTTTCCTCTTTGGCTCTCGGTAAACCAGAAGAAAAATGGCCCTTCCATGGGCGTGAGAGAGATGAATAGTTGTGAGAGAGAGAGAGTTGTGTATTTTCTTAATTGATTTCCAAAATTAATTAAACATATACCACTTTTTGATTTTCAAAAAGTCAAGCCTTAAATGCTTGCCAACTACCACCATCAATCCATCAATCAATCAAATCAAGTGACAAGTTGTCACATCACTCAAAGTGACTAATGATTTGACGTTTGATGTGACTAATGATTTGACGCTTGATTTGACTTGCGTGCCGAACTCGAATTCGAAATGCGAATGCGCTCGCAAACAATCTCGGGCTCGAGTTCACTAATTCCAAATTAACGAATTTTCCGTTGCGACGTAATTAAATGATTATGCCTAGCGAAATCACTATTCACGTCGCTAACGAATTAATTCTAAATTAACTCGTTCGCCCGAATTAAAATTTAATTTCAATTCCGTGTCGAAATCCAATTTCATATAATATATCAAATATATTATTTTATCAATTAATTCCAAATTAATCGTTATCTCTCTTTTAAATGATATTTTATCCCAGATAAAATATCTCCGCAATTAATCACAGATTAATTTTCTCTATCATGATTAATTAATCCCAGATTAATAAAGTGCGAGTCATAAGTCATCGGTGAATCTTCGGGAAGTGACCCATGAGATCCCCTGATATGTTGGCAGTAAATTCGGTCGTCAGACTATCCGAACACGTAAGTACCTAGTACTACGTTCATACCGATTTACAAGACAAGGTTGGCTTCTAGCAAAGCGCCATGCCTACCCAATTCTCCAGAAACATGCTTACATGAATAAACGATCTATATCAGGCGTAGTATACCTAGTATTGCGTATTTCAATCCAGTATCGGATGATCACATGCAAGGCCTGAGGCTGGTACATTGTCTGCCCCGTACGAAGCATATATCGGATTACTAGCAACTAGTCTCTTTATTATCGGATAATAATGACCAAGTCATATTATCCCGATGGTTGCAACCCTTTAGAGAACCAGTTCTGTATCCTTGCGCGATCATCATCTCCATATGACTGGAGTGATACTTCCGTCTTGAAATCACACCCAACACACTACGATTCTCAATATACCCAGCAGAGCCGTACACAGAACCTGTTAAAGCCCTGGACGACCAAAACCAAAGTTTATTGATTATCGCAAGTATTAGCGGTGCAAGTCTCAGGTTAAGACCAAATACACCTACCCTGATTTCGGACTTCCATAGACACATAGTCATACTACCAATGGAATTCCGAGGGGGTCTATCCAGAGCGAAGCTGTTTCCCATACCATCGGTAAAACACAACCTCCCATTACACTTGCATGAGTATTATATACCCAAATATATGAGCACTATGCCGTTTGTGCCCTCACAACGCGCACAAGTGTAATAATAGTTTTTTACGCATTTATCGATGTCCAATCTCGATAATACTCTGACTAGGGATATTTAATGATTTATCCTTCGTGGACTGATACTGTCTCATATCATTCTCAATCCAGGAACAAATCATAAGGACCTACTATCATTTATACATCTTGGTGATCTAATCACAAATGATAAGAGAGCAATTTCCTTTGTCACATAGTTAATTTGTACAACAACACCATGATCTGCACAAATAGTGACTCTATGGGTCATAATTGTCCAACAATCTCCCACTTGGCCTATAGCCAGTCACTCGAGTGTCTTACACCCGAACTATGTACGGTTGGCTCAAACTGCTGAGAAAAGGCTTTCGTCAACGGATTTGCATGATTATCATCTGATGCGATTTATTCGATCATCACATCGCCACGATGTATGATCCGAACGAATCAGATGAATATCGAAGTATGTATCTGGATCGTTGATGAGACCATTAATTCTTTAGCCTGTGCTGAAGCCTAGCTCAGCTGCTAACAGAACTATATCTAATTTAAATAGATTTATTATTGACCCAGATGGCTTCTATTGCTGCCTCAGCTGCAGTAATAACCCGCATTTATTGTTTATTCGGTAACAGTATCTTTCTTGGAAGATTTCCAGCTCACTGTTCCGTTATTCAAACTGTATAGTACCGTTGAAGCGACTTATAGTCGTTTTATCGGTTTAGGAAACTTGCTACAGTGAACCCAGTCACTTCAAGTTCTCATTCTCCATAGTATAAGACAATATCCTTAGTTCTCTAAGATACTAACAAATGTTCTTAATTTCAATCCAGTGACTATCACATGGATTGGCCTGATTGTGAATCCATATGCTCAAAACGTATGAGACACCAGGTCGCGTACATTTTTCAATGTACAAGTTCTCAAAGAGTGTTAACAATTTTAAATCTATCCCAGTAGATCTTTATTCCTAGAATAAAGGTTGTTTCTTCCAAGAATTCCACGGAGAATTTTCTATGAAAGCCAAGCATTCACCGATTGTTTTATGGGAATATCATTTCCAAGAAATGACATATTATCATTATTTATAGGACAGACACTGTCAGTGCGCTCCCACTAACCTCCTTATATACAAAATAATTATTTTCGTTTGAATTAAATCATACACCATTATGATTACATCAAAACGATAATTCCAAGAATCTAATGCTTGCTTCAATCCAAACATGGATCGAATAACGTGCAAACCTTGTTTGCTAGTTTTGGTACGAAAAAACCGTCAAGATGTTGTAAACATCCTCTAAAAGGTTTCCGTTTAAGGATAGTGATTTTGACGTTCTGCTACCATATTTCATAAATGAAACATGCAGCATTAGTAAACATTATCCAAATGGATTTAACCATGGCAACAGGTAAAAGGTTGAATCGTAATTAACACAATGTTGATAACGATACCTTTCCGCTAAAAGCCTAGCTTAATACGTTGGTATGTTTCCATCCATGTATGTCATCCTTCAAGACTTATAAAGTACCAATAGGCACAATGCCTTGCGGTACATCAACTAGTATCCAAACATAGTTGATATACATCGAATCCATTTCGGACTTTATGGCACTTTGCCATAATAGGGAGTCGATACCTTGTATCACTTCCTCATACGTAATCGGTTTACTCAATAAGATTAACATATTTATGAGATGAGATCAGAAACCTATACCCCAGGTTGTTTTCTGACTCTCTCCGACTTACGCGGTTCTTGTGTATTTGAAGATTACTGGTATAGTTTCATCCTTGATGAACTATTTATGTTCCATTAAGATTCGGTGTCAGGAACAGTATTACTTCGATTTTCATCGAGTTTTAATATCCTCCCACTGACCACTGCATATTGGTATTCCTCTTAGGAAAACCGCATGGTGAGCAACAATTAAATTATTCTCTTGTGAGTTGTATAAGTACTATACTTTGGTTTCCCTAGGATAACCTACAATTGGCACTTATCCAATTTGGGTTTTAGTTTGGTATCATCCAAACATATGCCTAGCATCCCAAATAATCAGGATTGAGAAAACCCGATTTCTTTCCTGTTCATATCTAATATGATATCTGTCAAACAGATTTTTATGGAACCTTATTCAAAATAAGTTCTGCACTGTTAATGCTTGTCCGTTGAAGGAAATGGTAGCTCTGAGCGACTCAAGATTAACCTTATCATGTCCAACAAAATTCGGTTACTCTGTTCGGACACACCGTCAAATTGACGTGTTCTGGGAGGAGTCCTCATTTGAAAGAATACTATACTCTTTCAAGTATATTAGAAACTTACTGCTTAAGTATTTTAATCATGGTCTAACCGTGATGGTTTTATACTTTAGCCGATCTGTTCGTCTATTTCGTGTCGAAACTTTAAAGTTTCCGATTTATGTTTCGAAAGAGACACATGACCATAACGAGATGCCACATCCGTAAAGGTCACGAAATATTCATTTCCACCTCTAGCCTAGCTAGACATGGGCCCACTTGCTTCACTATGAACTAGGGCTAACAGATCGGTGGCATTTTCACTTTTACCGAGTAAATGTGGTTTAGGCACTTTGCCCAATAAACTAGATTCGTAGACTTTATTTGAATGGAATCAAATTTGTCCTAGTACCCACTTTTCGAAAGTGTTGATATACGATTCTTGTTTGATTGTGTCCCAGACAACAATGCCACATTTAAGTTTCTTTTGATCAAATCAGTTTGAGCTATTTGTTTGTCATTTTATATGTTTGAGATTTTATTTATATTCAAAATATAAACACTGTTATTCACATCTAATGTGTTTATCTCAATATCATCTTTATATAATAAAACACTTTAGTGTTCTAGAATATAAAGGTAAATCTGCAACGGATTAAACACTGATATAAAGATAATGTTTCTAGTCAAACTAGTTACATTATAACAGTTTCCAAATTTAGGTACACACCCGAAGGTAGTTCCTAAATTTAGGTATCTACGGTTAAAACAACGACTTTCGTCCCGTTTCCGTTTCGTAGATTAATCTCAACTGAAGTCAGTATCATGCTCAAAGCAGATTCTGAACACCAGTACATATTTATGTACCACTCTAAATATCTAAAATCCAATTTTAATATAGTAGTGAACATATTTATGACAAACATATTTGAAGTCAGAGCCTAGCTCGTCTTCCATTCCTTCATGTCTGTTTTATCCAAATGGCATTCACGCTTCCGCGATCCCGTTTGCCACAATTTAGGCAGACATTTTAGGATATGTCCTTTATCTTCCCAGAAGATTATAATGATTTTGCCTTTGCCCTTTTCAACACTCCAGAAGCCTTTGGCCTAGCCTCGGCTGACTAGAATATCGAAGTAAAGTGCGCCTTGCGCTACTTGCCTTATTGCAAACTTTGGCTTTGTCTCCTTGAGAATGGCCATTAACTCTCCAAGAGTTTAGTATTGCAATTTAGTACTTCTAAGATTCTAAGAATAGATATTTGAAGATCCTTCAATTTCAGTATCATACTTTAAGGATCTAACCCTTAGTTCTGATAAAGAAATTAAGGAGTCTACTGCGACAAGCTTAATGGATTAAGCACTAAAGTTATCATCACATAAATCTTCCAAAGACCATGCTCTACTATTTGCTTAACTCCAGGCTTAGGCCTAATATGTTATTTTATCAAATAAAGTAACTTATTATTTTTCAGGACCATCCTGAAATTTATTCCCAATTTGAAAATTAAACCTTTTAAATACATTTTCCATAGGATTATGTTTTAAATGTCAATATTTCAATTATATCTTGATTTTAATAGTCCAATTATTTAATCAACGATTTAGGTACGTTTATTATAATGATTATTATAATCCAATTATAAAATCAACTATAAATGAATAGTTTGAATACAGTCCAACTGTTTTATTAAAATAACAATTTAAATATTAGTCCAACTAACATTTAATTTATTTGACGAATGATATTTGATTTGAGCGCGTATGGCAAGTAATTAAACGAATATTGCAAATTTAATTCTTGCCTCCCACTATTTTTCGGTGAGCCTCTAACCCTCTGTCGAGTACTCGGGAAACCGTGTTTCCTAGTGGGCTAGGATCCCGTTAAATGTCACACAATCTTGACTTTGGCCAACAAATTGTATGATAATTAACTAGGTAGATCTCTAAGATCAATTGGATCCAATCCAATTCCTAGATCCAGTAGGGGGACATCCAAGTCTGAAACATATATCTTATATATGCCAATATATCCAATATATACCTAACCTTTTTCCTCTGAGTCAACTAAGCCTTGGATTTGGCACAACAAACTTAGTGATCCCAGTTAAGCGTGACCCATTTACCATGGAAAGCTTCGTAATCAATGTCGATGGACAAGAAGTGGTCTTGACTTTGGCCAACAAACCACAACTTGGACAAGACACCAATATGGAACAAAGCTCTCGTAATTCAAACACATCTTCGACGGACAAAGGCATTGACTTTGGCCAACAAACCAATGCAAGTCTAAGATCTTGAGTAAGAATCACTCAATGGAAGGAAAAACACTTAATATTTTGTGAGGGTTTTTCGAGTGCAAATTGGCAACCAATTTATTATCTTTGTTAAGGTTTCATCATGATACACCCTTAAACATGCATTCTAAATACATAATAAAGCGCGTATAAATAAATAATAATGATATGCGGATGGATACTATACACAATGATCCTAGATTAAATCTCTCATTTTCCTCTCTCCTGCTAGCACAAGTATTACTTCTACCCGTTACACTACACTTCCAAAGAAACCTCATTTACATTGAGGGGAATATGTGAGAAGAGAATACAAAGAGTAAGGAGGTAATAAGGCTGGACACGCAGGTCCAATTAATAAATTCAAATTTTATTACAATAATTTCTAAAATTTCCCCACCAATCTAATATCCATCCGATATACATTATTCATGCATCGCAACCATGTATTCACACAAGCATGTTATCAATCAATCTAATCAAATTAATTAATCTGATAATTAATGACCATCCAATGTTCAAACAACGATTTGAATTTGCGCGAGTCAAACTCGTTTTTGCGAATAAGTACTCAAAGTACGAATTCTTGAATTCTATTAAACTACAAAATTAAATCCAATTTAATATGTATTTAATACTAATTCATTTATTTAATTCCAAATTAAATACTACACTTTATTAATAAACCTTTACGACTTAAATTCCAAATTTAATCGTTACGGGTCTCAAAGCCCGATTAACGTCCAACGTCAATTTAATTAAAGTCCAATGGGCTTTTAATTAATTTCTTTAAGGCGTGGACTTTTGGTCAACTTGGGTCAAACCCAATAACCAAAGCCCAATCAAGGAGTAACCCCATAAGCCTAGAAATAATTAAAGCGGTTTTGGGCTTTAGGCCCATTAGGCCCAATTAAATAATTAAAGGTCCATTAGTCGCATTTGGGCTTTATGGAAGTGGTTTTGGGCCCAATTGGATCCAACCAATTTAGCCTAAACCTAACTTGGTACAACCAAGCCCAATTAGCCCATTTACAACAATTCAAGCCCAATTTTACAAAATAGGCCCAACATAATTAAATTACAAAAACCCAATTTCACAATTTAATTACATAAAGTGTATAACATAATTAATCACCCAAATTAACATTTCTAAAACATCAATTTACACAATAATCATGCTCATTAAAATTAAATCATGTCCAACACAATTTAATCAAAAAATCAAACCCAAACATGCTCATATAGTCCCGACAAAAGGGGATTTTCAAAATCGATTCGGTTTCAATCAAATTAAATCCACAATCAACATTTCCCGAATAATTTCCAACTCATCCAAGGAATCAAAATCAAAATTCCAAGACATTAGGGCTTCTCTAGTTTTCGGCCAAGCTATAAAAATTGGGCAAATTTGTTCCAAACAACATTTCATCAAATTGATCCAATCAATCCTCAATTAAAACACATTTAAGCATACTAAATCATCCAATTTCATTATTGCATGCTCGAATACAATTTACCCAATTTTAAGCCATAAATCAAATTTCATGCTTTTACTCCGCTCTGATACCATTGTTGGAGTTCTACGGTCCTGAGGATCGAATAACAAGCATAAAAAACAACATGTGAATGCATCGAGGAAGTTGCGGAATACTTACATCGATCGGTTGAGCGACGCGGTGGACAACAAAAATTTATTTTCTGCCCCCTTGGTGCATTCGGCAGTGAGCAGTCCCTTGCTCCTCCATTTTCGGTTTTGGATCATCTTCCAAGCTCCAAGCTTTGTCATGGTGATTCCAAGCTCATGGGTGGACTTCCCTATCACCTTCGCATGTCTCTCGGAGTTCTAGCTCTTGATGTTTTTGCCACAAAAACACCACACTTTGCTTCCCTTTTTCCTCATTGGCTCTCGGTAAATCAGAAGAAAAATGGCCCTTCCATGGGCGTGAGAGAGATGAAGAGTTGTGAGAGAGAGTTGTGTATTTTCTTAATTGATTTCCAAATTAATTAAACATATACCACTTTTTGATTTTCAAAAAGTCAAGCCTTAAAATGCTTGCCAACTACCATCATCAATCCATCAATCAATCAAATCAAGTGACAAGTTGTCACATCACTCAAAGTGACTAATGATTTGACGCTTGATGCGACTAATGATTTGATGCTTGATTTGACTTGCGTGCCGCACTCGAATTCGAAATGCAAATGCGCTCGCAAACAATCTCGGGCTCGGGTTCGCTAATTCCAAATTAATGAATTTTCCATTGCGACGTAATTAAATGATTATGCCTAGCAAAATCACTATTCACGTCGCTAACGAATTAATTCTAAATTAACTCGTTCGCTCGAATTAAAATTTAATTTCAATTCCGTGTCAAAATCCAATTTCATATAATATATCAATATATTATTTTATCGATTAATTCCAAATTAATCGTTCTCTCTCTTTAAATGATATTTTATCCCAGATAAAATTTCTCCGTAATTAATCCCAGATTAATTTTCTCTCTCTTCAAATTAATCTCAGATTAATTAAAGTGCGAGTCATACGTCATCAGTGAATCTTCGGGAAGCGACCCATGAGATCCCCAGATATGTTGGCAGTAAATTCGGTCGTCGGACTATCCGAACACGTAAAAACCTAATACTACGTTCATACCGATTTACAAGACAAGGTTGGCTTATAGCAAAGCGCCATGCCTACCCATTCTCCAGAAACATGCTTACATGAATAAGCGATCTATATCAGGCGTAGTATATGTAGTATTGCGTATTTCGATCCAGTATCGGATGATCACATGCAAGGCCTGGGGCTGGTACAGTGTTTGCCCCGTACGAAGCATATATCGGATTACTAGCAACTAGTCTCTTTATTATCGGATAATCATGACCAAGTCATGTTATCCCGATGGTTGCAACCCCTTAGAGAACCAGTTCTGTATCCCTGCGCGATCATCATCTCCATATGACTGGAGTGATACTTCCGTCTTGACATCACACCCAACACACTACGATTCTCAATATACCCAGCAGAGGCGTACACAGAACCTGTTAAAGCCCTGGACGACCAAAACCAAAGTATATTGATTGTCGCAAGTATTAGCGGTGCAAGTCTTAGGTTAAGACCAAATACACCTACCCTGATTTCGGACTTCCACAGAAACATAGTCATACTACCAATGGAATTTCGAGGGGGTCTATCCAGAGCGAAGCTGTTTCCCGTACCATCGGTAAAACACAACCTCCTATTACACTTGCATGAGTATCATATACCCAAATATATGAGAACTATGCCGTTTGTGCCCTCACAACGCGCACAAGTGTAATAATAGTCTTTTACGCATTTATCGATGTCCAATCTCGATAATACTCCGACTAGGGATATTTAATGATTTATCCTTCGTGGACTGATACTGTCTCATATCATTCTCAATCCAGGAACAAATCATAAGGACCTACTATCATTTATACATCTTGGTGATCTAATCACAAATGATAAGAGAGCAATCTCTTTTGTCACATAGTTAATTTGTACAACAACACCATGATCTGTACAAATAGTGACGCTATGGGTCATAATTGTCCAACATTAGAAAGAATCCAGTTTTATGAGAATCTCAGAGTTTTGCAGACAGAAATGATTTCTAGAAGAGTTTTCATAGAAAGAGATGTACTTTCAGATAAGAAAGATTTTTCACAAAAAATCAGTTTTCCATGAGAGGATTTTCATTCTAGAAAAATTAATGTTTTATAAGTATTTCACTTTCTGTTTTTAACTGTCAACTCATTAGGTCATTCAAACAATCTAACCCATGATAAGCTGAAAATATATCAATATTTATCTCCCCTTTTACTTAATATTTTGTTTAATTTCTCGGGTTTGATGAACGTTTTGATATATTTTAGTTTATTTTGCAGATAAAATAATATTGGGACTCAATGAAATCATTTAGGACGAAATGTGGGTCAAATAAGGGCAAATATTGGACTTGACATATTAATTTTAGAGATTGGAAACTTGAAAGGGCGTTTTAACGAAGTGCAGTTTTGGAAATTCCAATTTTGCGCATCTGTCGTATTTTGGGCATAACGCTTTACTCCGATATCGGATTGAGCTGATTCAAGTTCCAGATTAAAGAAGACTCAAAGATCTACAACTTTTAAAGACAAAATAATTTTTAATTCTGAATATTTCATGACCGAAATTGATGAAAAATCCGGAAGTGTGTTATGTGTAATTATTAAAGTCATTTTCAAAGCAAAAAAATAAATTAATAAATAAATAAATAATAAAAATTATCAAATCACCACCAAACATGATAGCAATTAGTGGAACAATTAATAATGGATTTGGTGGAGTAATTTGTGGAGCAATTAATAATGGATTTGGTGGAGCATTTGATGGATGATTTGATTGAGGTAAAATTTTGCCTATAAATATCAAGCCATTTCATTTGTAAATTCATACTTTCTTCTAAGGAATTCCTTAAGAATACTAAGAATATTGTATCTTGTTTGTTTATTTACATCTTTCAGTAATTAATTTTAGCTTTCACACTTTCTTTTCTTTACTTTTCAGTTTTTACTTTTCAGTAATGAGGAGGTAACTCCCCATTGTTGGGGTAAAATGTAAAACTTTTATTACTAATATTTAGATTAATCTCCCTTAATTATAATATATAAACTAGTTAAAACCTGACTTAACGAGGATACCGCCATATTGGTCGGTTAGTAATTATTTAAATTGGTTTTAACCTGA
Source organism: Zanthoxylum bungeanum (assembly GCA_019454045.1). NCBI lineage: Eukaryota > Viridiplantae > Streptophyta > Magnoliopsida > Sapindales > Rutaceae > Zanthoxylum > Zanthoxylum bungeanum. Next base: position 116,696 of record SKCR01028667.1, on the reverse strand, counting down.
CTAAACTGGATACCGCCTGATTGGTCGGTTGGTAATTAATTATTAATTTGACTTAATCTGGATACCGCATATATGGCTGGTTGGTATTTATCATGTAAAATTAATATATTATATTAAGAGAGATATCTAAAATAGAAGTAATAAAAGTGGATCCTTTTACCGTAGCATTTTATTTTTTTGTAATTTTACTTTATTTACTTTTCAGCAATTTACTTTCAGCATTTACTTTTCAGCAATTTACTTTCAGCAATTTACTTTCAGCATTTACTTTTCAGCATTTAATTTTCAGTATTTAATTTCATCATTTACTTTCCGTCATTTACTTTTCAGCAATTTACTTTTCAACATTTTACTTTATGTCTTTTATTTTATTTAAGTTTTTACTACCCGTAAATATGTGTCGTAACTAAACCAGTTATCTGGGATTGTGATGAAGTCCAATATCACCGGTTTATAAGGGGTTAAATTACGGTTTGGGTAATATAAAGGTTTATTTATTGAGCCTTAGTCTTAATGCATCTTGTTAACTGTCCATTAATAAGATTGATTCGGTAAACTTAAAATGAACTTGGAAAATGGATTTTAGGTTTAAGACCTTAAACTTAATAGCCCACGATCTTCCTTGAGGATAGATAACCCTTTAATAGATTTCCTTACATGATAGGAATTTACCTGTCGGGCGGGGGTAGCTATAATTGGAACTTAATCTTAAAAAATTCAGATAACTTGGTTAACATAAGAATATGATTAATTGGGTTATACTGGATATTTGTATTTGACCATCGGAAGAGGCTTTTACATAATTTCGTGTTCCAGGTTAATAAACCAATATATTACACAAATTTAAAATAACCACTCCATCTTTTAAAAAGATATTGGAAGGATTCACAACCCTGGATAGTTTTATAAATTTGAATTTTCTTCAATCTACTTTCAAGCAATTTTATTTACTTGTTTTAAGTTTTAAAGTCACCACCCAATCAAACAACCAATCCATTAGATACTTGTAAACATTTAACTTTATAAATTAACAACAAAAGGTTTTAAGTCCTCGTGGGATCGATATTTTTATACTACTTGAACGATACGTGCGCTTGCGTTATACGTGTGTGATTACGCGCTAGTCAAGTTTTTGACGCCATTGACGGGGACTTATTTATCTTTCACTCTTAATTTTGAGGTTAGATACCTTTACTTGTATCTAATTTTCTTTTTACTTATTGTTTTTGTTTTATTGTGTTTCAGGTTCTCAGACACTACATGAGACGAACCAGAAGCTTTGAACTTCGACCGCTTGACCCATAGATTGAAAGAACCATCAGACAGTTGAGAAGGGAAAGGCGAGAAGGCCAAGAAGTAATCATTAACATGGAGCCTGAACCTTTGAATGTTGCACCACCAATTCCCATTCGAGACAGAACCATTCCGATGGTTGACGAACTCTTTTCTTGTATTGTACTTCCTCTCTTACCAGTAAATGCGGGTGACATAAAAAATTGCATCCAGTTGATTCAGCAGTCAGTACAGTTTACGAGAAATGAAACTGAAGATCATAATGCCCACATCAGCAACTTCCTGGAAGTTTGCGGTACTTTCAATTACAACCGAGCAGATGGAGAAGCAATGAGACTGCGGGTTTTTCTATATTCCCTGAAAGATAGAGCTAAAGCTTGGCTACATTCGTTACCAGTGGGTTCCGTCACAACTTGGAACACTATAGCCACCAAATTCCTTGCAAAGTACTTTCCACCAGCCAGAACTGCAAAGTTGAGGAATGACATCACATCCTTCATGCAACAAGATTCAGAATCCCTTTGCGAAGCTTGGGAAATTTTCAAAGATTTACTCCGGAAATGTCCTCATCATGAGATCGCAAAGTGGCTACAAGTCCAAACCTTTTACAATGGACTTTCTGGAATAATGAGAACCACAATTGATGCTGCTGCTGGAGGAGATTTGATGGAAAAATGAGAAGATCAGACCTGAGACTTAATTGAATAAATGGCCAACAACAATTCTTTATGGCCAACAGAAAGGAGCATGATCCAAAGAATCGTAGGAATTTATGAATTTGGAGCCAACACAGCACTGAATTCCAAGCTGGATGTGATTTGCAAAAATCTGGAAACTCTTAACATGAAAGTTAATGGTGGATCCACAAGTTCACCATTTGGAGGAGTACCTGAGTCAGAATCTTACAACCAACAAGAAGAGACAGTGAACTATGTCAACAATTCCAACAAACAGGGGAACAATCCATATTCCAACACCTATAACCCAAGGTGGAGGAATCACCCCAATTTTGCATGGAGCAACAATTCAGGGCAAAAGAACTACCCACCACATGGATTCCAACAACCAAATAAAAGCCAGGAGCATGAAAAAGAACCAGGAATAACAGAAGTGCTGGCCCGGTTGAAGAAGCAAGAAGCAAAATACGATGCTTTAGCAGCTATGGTTCAAAATCAAGTAGCATTGAATCAAAGCCATTCAACCTATATTAAAGCACTGGAAAATCAAATGGGACAACTGGCCAATGCTCAGAGTTACAAACCACCAGGAAATCTTCCCAGCAACACAGAACCAAATCCAAGAAATCGAGGGAAGGAGCAATGTCAAGCCATTACTTGAAAAGTGGTACTGAAATCAACAAAGATGTTGGAATCAAGGCAATCATTGAAGAAGTTCCAAAAGATGCAGTTCCACATATGGAGGAAAAAGAAGCAAAGGAAAAAATCAAGAAAGAATCACTTTACCTCTACCTTTTCCTCAACGACTCCAGAAAAACAAATTGGATAAACAGTTTGCTCGATTCTTGGAGGTGTTCAAAAAGCTGCATATCAACATTCCATTTGCAGAAGCCTTGGAAGAAATGCACAGCTATGTCAAATTCATGAAAGACATTCTTTCATGAAAACGGAGATTGGGAGATTACGAGATAGTAGCATTGACAGATGAATACAGCGCCATCATTCAGATGAAACTTCCCCCGAAGTTGAAAGATCCTGGCAGTTTCACAGTTCCTTGCACCATTAGAGAACATTATATTGGTAAGGCTTTATGTGATTTAGGTGAAAATGTTAATTTAATATATTTTTCTATTTACAGGAAATTACAAATTGGAGAAGCAATGCCTACCTCAGTATCTCTGCAACTTGCTGATCGAACACTCACATTTCCGAGAGGTGTCATTGAAGATGTGCTGGTCAAAGTCGACAAACTCATTCTCCCAGTAGATTTCATTATCCTTGACATGGAAGAAGACATATATGTTCCTATCATCATTGGGAGACCATTCTTGGCTACAGGTTGAACTGTGATTGATGTGCAAAAAAGAGAACTAACTATGAAAGTACAGGACCAAGAAGTTACCTTTAATGTTTTCAAAGCCATGAAATTCCCGAGTGATGAAAATGAGGAAGAATGTTTCAGAATTGATGTTGTTGATAGTATCATTCATGATACTGATACAATTCCCACGGATAAACTTGAAGCTTGCATCACCCACATGACTGACAGCGAGCTAGATGCTGAAATTCTGGAATGTATCAACTATCTTGACAAGCCATTCCGATTCAAATTGACTCCACCAGTGGAATGTCTGGAACTTCCAAAGAAAGATCGAATCAAACCCTCAATTGAAGAACCACCGCAGCTGGAGCTGAAGCTATTACCGAGTCATCTCAGGTATGCATTTCTTGGAAACTCTTCTGAATTACCTGTTATTATTTCTTCTTCGCTAACATTAGAGCATGAAGAAAAGTTGCTGAGAGTGTTACGAGAACACAAGAGAGCCATTGGCTGCAATATAGCAGACATTCGAGGCATTAGTCCATCATTTTGCATGCACAAGATTCTGATGATTGACGAGTACAAACCCATAGTGGAGCATCAACGGAGATTAAATCCAATCATGAATGAAGTCTTGAAGAAAGAAATCATCAAATGGTTGGATGCTGGCATCATTTACCCCATCTCAGATAGCAGTTGGGTGAGTCCTATGCAGTGTGTACCAAAGAAAGGAGGAATTATTGTTGTCACAAATGAAAAGAACGAGCTGATTCCAACAAGAACGGTGACTGGATGGATAGTATGCATGGACTACCGGAAGCTGAACAAAGCAACAAGGAAAGATTATTTTCCGCTACCATTTATTGATTAGATGCTAGAAAGACTGGTGGGACATGAGTTCTATTACTTTCTGGACGGATACTCGGGGTACAATCAGATTGCCATCGCCCCAAAAGATCAGGAGAAAACTACATTTACATGTCCGTATGGTACTTTTGCTTTCCGCAGAATGCCATTTGGACTATGTAATGCTCCTGCCACATTCCAACGTTGCATGATGGCCATCTTCTCAGACATGCTAGAACAGAGTATGGAGATTTTTATGGATGACTTCTATGTGTTTGGAGATTCTTTTGACCACTGCTTACAAAATCTGGAACATGTGTTACAAAGGTGCGAATATACAAACTTAGTACTCAATTGGGAGAAATGTCATTTTATGGTGCGTGAAGGCATTGTTCTTGGACATCGGATCTCACAAAAGGGAATCGAGGTAGAAAAAGAAAAGATTGAGACAATTGAAAAATTACCTCCACCAACATCTGTAAAAGGGATTCAGAGCTTTCTTGGACATGCATGTTTTTACAGAAGATTTATCAAAGACTTTTCCAAGATTGCTAAACCTCTGTGCAATCTTCTGGAGAAATATGTGCCTTTCAACTTCACCAAAGAATGCCAGGAAGCTTTTAAGATCCTGAAACAAAAGCTTGTTTCTGCTCCTATCATTGTAGCACCAGACTGGACCCTTCTATTTGAGGTGATGTGTGATGCTAGTGATTTTACTGTAGGTGCAGTTTTGGGACAACGCAAAGTAAAGATTTTCCATGCCATTTACTACTCCCGCAGAACTCTGAATGAACCTCAACTCAACTACACAACCACTGAAAAAGAGTTGCTTGTTGTTTTGTTCGCTTTTGACAAATTTCGATCTTATCTGCTAGGTCCCAAAGTAGTGGTCTACACAGATCATTCAGCAATCAAATACCTGATCACAAAGAAAGATACCAAACCCATATTGATCCGTTGGATACTTCTTCTGCAAGAATTTGACATGGAGATCAGAGACAGGAAAGGAACAGAAAACCAGGTGGCATATCATTTATCAAGGCTCGAGAATGGAGAAACAGCTGGCAAAGAATTGACAATCAAAGAAACTTTTCTAGATGAATAGATATTTGCCATGAAACAACAGGAAGTCCATTGGTATGCTGACTATGTCAACTACATAGTTTCTGGAAAATGGCCGTTGGAATGGACAACTCAGAAAAGGAAGAAATTCTTCAAAGAAGTCAAACACTATGTCTGGAATGAGCCGTACTTGTTCAAATGTTGTGCTGATCAATTAATGAAACGATGTGTTCCATAAGAGGAGGTCAACAATGTTTTGCAACACTGTCATTCATCACCATATGGCGGACACTTCAACGGGAATAAAACTACAGCAAAAGTCCGACAATCAGGTTTGTTCTGGCCCACTCTTTTTAAAGATACTTATCTATTTGCTCTTTAATGTGACAGGTGCCAGAGAGCGGGGAATATTTCGAGGAGAAATGAAGGACCGTTGCAAAATATTTTGGAAGTGAAGATATTTGATGTATGTGGTATTGATTTTATGGGACCCTTTGTTCCATCATTCGGAAATCTGTACATACTAGTTGCTGTAGACTACGTCTCAAACTGGGTTGAAGCAATTGCACTTCCATCCAATGATTCAAAAGTGGTGATCAAATTCCCGAAAAAGAATATTTTCACTCACTTCGGAACACCTCGGGCAATTATCAGCGATGGTGGCTCATATTTCTACAACAGATACTTCGATGCACTCCTATCCAAATATTGAGTTACTCATAAGGTTGCCACAGCCTATCATCCATAGTCAAATGGGCAAGTGGAAGTTTCAAATAGGGAGATCAAACGAATCTTGGAGAGAACCGTTGGATCAACAAGGAAGGACTGGTCTGAAAAAATTGGATGACAGATTATGGGCCTACCGGACAGCTTACAAGACACCCATTGGTATGTCCCCATATCAAATGGTGTTCGGGAAAGCATGTCATTTGCCAGTTGAGCTTGAACACAAGGCGTATTGGGCACTGAAGAAGTTGAATCTTGATCCATAAGTTGCAGGAGAGAAAAGACTTCACCAACTCAATGAGTTGGAGGAATTTCACCTACAGGCTTATAAGAATGCCAAACTGTACAAAAAGAAGACCAAGAAATGGCATGACCGAAAAATAATGCGCAAACAATTGGAGCCAGGACAACAAGTGTTGTTGTACGATTCAAGGTTGAAACTTTTTCCTGGAAAGCTGAAATCAAAATGGTCAGGTCCATTTGTGATTACACAGGTGTTACCCTATGGAGTTATTGAGATATACAATCCCAAGTCGAGCAACACATTCAAGGTTAACAGCTAGCGTGTCAAGCACTACTGTGGAGAATCATTTGAGCGACAAAAAAAAAGTGTCACACTTTCAGATCCAGCCTAACGTTCGGGAAATCATGTCTAGCTGACGACATTAAACTTAGCGCTAGCTGGGAGGCAACCCAAGCAATTTGTTTATATATTGTGATGTGTTGTGTTTTAATTTTTGTGTGTTTAGTTTTTGCAGGTTAAGATGCATTTCAGGATGGAAGAAGCTCTCGCAAATCTTCACAAGGAATTTCCTTCTCTCCCTCAAAATTCTCTAATAAAGGTCTACAAAGCTCACATAGAACGAATGAGACTTCTGACGATCCATGGTATTCCTAATGACATTCGTTGGGTAATCGAAGCACGGGTCCGATTAGCAGGTGAGTATTCTAATTCTTGTAATTCTTATTTGCCTGGTTTTGGAAGAATCACCTATGCAAAGAAACGTAGAGCTAAACAAATGGGTGTTTGTTACAAATGTGCACGCTGGAATTGCAATACTCGTTGTCATTATTTAGGAATGGTATCTGATAATCGCGAAGATAAAATTAAATTCATTAGGGATGGCTTGAGTAAGGAGTCTTTAAATGATATATATTCAACTCTTGAGACGCATCCGAGTGGATATGTTCATATAGCCATTCGCAAAATACATACACAATTCCGAAAAGAAAGACAACAGTTAAGTCTCGGGAATCTGACTCTAAAAGATATTATTTTCCAATTTATAAGAAAATTGGATGGGAAGCTTGTCCCTGACGCATAGACGTCATTCAAGCCGTTACATTATTGTAAATATTATATCTCTTTGTCTTTTCTTAATAATTGTGATTTGTTTTGTTATTTTCTCCGACAGGATCCAAGCTACTTTTGACCTTTCACGATTTACTATTTTGCCACTAATCGTCATTTGGAAGATACTTGTGCTATTATTACTCACCCTTTTCAGGTTCTATAAATTCAACTTATCATTGCACTCTTGAAGGCATCCAGAGCTGAAAAAAGAAACACAAAAATATGGAAGCCACTTCAAGAAGACGAGTTGTAAACATTTATGTGTTTTGTGGTACCAGTGTTGGTTTTAAACCAGAATACATCGCAGCTGCACAAGAATTGGGTCGAGTCTTAGCTGAAAAGAATATGTACCTAGTATATGAAGGAGGCAATCTTGGACTAATGAGGATCGTTTCAAAGGCTGTACATGATGGATGGATTCAAGTCTTGGGAATCATCCCAAATCCCTTGGCAGAGGCGAATCTGATAGGACCATCAAATGGTGAGGAACTAATCGTTTCAGGTATGTCTGAACGACTGGTAGAGATGATTAACCGTGCTGATGTTTTTATTGCTTTGCCAGGAGGCTTGGGCACGATTGAGGAAATTTTTACAATACTATCTTGGGAAAACTTGAACATACACCAGAAACCGCTTGGACTGTACAATGTTGATGGATTTTATGATTTTCTTTGTGTGTTTCTTGATGATGCCCAAAGAAATGGGTTCGTGTCAAAGCCTGTAAAAGAACTCCTCTTTACTGCCATAACTGCCCCAGATTTAATTGACCAAATCTTAGCCTTTGAACCTCAAATTGACCCCATTCTTTCCAAGATAAACTAGTATGATGATGATCATGGTAAGAGGCGTCGAATAAATCTGGATCTTAACCTTTAACTTTTCATTTAGATGTAGAATTTCACCTAACCAGGTACGGTTTTCTAAACTCTTCTTCTACTGTTTAAGACATTATAGACAATGTCTCATTTAGGTTTGGGGGATGAGAATAGTTAAATTGTATCTTGTTCTTATTGTTTTATTTTTAGTCAAAATTTTTCGAAAAAGCCAAAAAAAAAAATAAATTGAAAATTTTTATAAAAACCAAAAAAATATTTTGTTGTTTTATTTGATTAATCAGGTGAAATTGGTGTGAGATAGCCGAGTAAGGAATTTCCACTCCTGAGACGTATCTCAACCTATTTCGGAACAAATTAATTTTTGTTTATTTCATTTTAAATTATTTAATTTGTGAATTCTCCATAATACTGACTAAAATGAATCTTCATATGCTTAGTTGACAAGTATTATTAGCATACATGGTAACATACAGACATGAGCTGTAATTGAAAAGTTTGTAATATTAAGTGCTCTAGTATAATTGGAGGAAGCATCTTAAAAAAGCGATGGGATAAAAAAAAAAGAAAAAAAAGAAAAAAATGTATAAAAAAATGTCTGAGATCCGAGTTATTAAGTCTGTAAGGGTGTCTTAACACCTAGTGCCCTAAAACCAACTGGTTTGGGAGTCACTGACCCAAAGCTCATTACATGGATTGAAGATGTTGCCAAAAATATATATATATCTAAAGTCTGAGTAATTAAGTCCGTATGGGTGTCTTAACACCTAGTGCCCTAAAGCCAACTGGTTTGGGAGTCACTTGTTGAGTTTCTAGGTTTAATCCCAAGATCAAATCAAGCATAAAATGTGAATGAATAATAAAGAAGAGTGGCGGAAACACACTTACATTGATCAGTTTATGGATGCGTTGATCAACAAAATTTTCCTCCAAGATGACTTGTTGAATTCGGCCAAGGGACACCACAAGCTCCAAGCTTTGCTTTGTCTTTCCAAGCTCCCAAGTTGGTTTCCCTAACACCTTGATATGATCCTTGATGAGTGCTAGCTCTTTAAGAATTTTTGCAAGAAAAATCATTCACTTTCTTCCTTCAAATTTTCGGTGATAAAGAAGAAAATTGGGAGAGAAAAAACTGCTTATATTTTCGGTAATGAGAGAGAGTGAAGTAAATTGTGTAATTGTTTCAAAAACAATTAAAATGATATACCAAAAGTTGGATTTGGTAAAGGTCACTCATGCTTTCAATTTGGAGTATTTTACAAGCCACTAACAACTCCACCAAAACACATCAACCAAAAGTAACTTAAAGTGACATGTGATGTGACACTTGATGTGACATGTGGGCCCCACTCGATTCAAAATGCGAGTGGGCCCGCAAACACTCCCGGGCTCGGGTTCGCTAATTCCGAATTAACGAACTTCCGTCGCGACGTAATTAAATCAAATTTAATTAAATAATTATGCCTAGCAAAATTACTATTCACGTCGCTAACGAATTAATTCTAAATTAACTCGTTTGCCTGAATTAAAATCTAATTTTAATTCCGCGTCGAAATCTAATTTCGTATAATATATCGAATATATTATTTTAATGATTAATTCCAAATTAATCTTTCTCTCTCTTCAAATAGTATTTTATCCCAGATAAAATCTCTCCGTAATTAATCCCAGATTAATTAATCTCGAATCATACGTCATCGGTGTATCTTCGGGAAGCGACCCAAGAGATCCCTGGATATGTTGGCAGTAAATCCGGTCGTCGGACTATCCGAACACGTACGTACCTAGTACTATATTTTTACCGATTTACGAGACAAGGTTGGCTTCTAGCAAAGCGCCATGCCTACCCAATTCTCTAGAAATATTCTTAATGGAATATACGATCTATATCAGGCGTAGTATACGTAGTATTGCGTATTGCGACCCAGTATCAGATGATCACATGCAAGGCCTGGGGCTGGTACAATGTCTGCCCCGTACGAAGCATATATCGGATCACTAGCAACTAGTCTCTTTATTATCGGATAATCATGACCAAGTCCTATTATCCCGATGGTTGTAACCCTTAGAGAACCAGTTCTGTATCCCTGCATGATCATCATCTCCATATGAATGAAGTGATACTTCCGTCTTGACATCACATCCAATACACTACGATTCTCAATAAACCCAGAAGAGGCGTACACAGAACCTGTTAAAGTCCTGGACGACCAAAACCAAAGCGTATTGATTGTCGCAAGTACTAGCGATGCAAGTCTTAGGTTAAGACCAAATACACCTACCCTGAAGCGGACTCCCATTGACACATAGTCATACTACCAATGGGATTCCACGGGGTCTTTCCAGAGCGAAGCTGTTTTCCTTACCATCAGTACAACACAACCTCCTATCACACTTGCATAAGTATCCAATACTTAAATACATGATAATTATCCCGTTACGCTTCCATAACACGCACAAGTGCAATACTAGTCTATTCCGCATTATCGATGTCTAGTCTCGATAATACTACGACTAGGGATATTTAATGATTAAACCTTTATGGATTGATACTGTCTCATATCATCTCAATCCAGAACTAATCATAAGGACTTTCATCATTCACACATTTAAGTAATCTAATTACGAAATGATAAAAGGTAATTTTCATTGCTACATAATTAATTTGTACAAAAACACAATGTCTTTTACAAATAGTGACGCTATGGGTCATAACTGTCCAACATCACTGACCCAAAACTCGCTACATAGATGGATGATATTGTATATAAATAACAAAGATCAAAAATCAAAGAAAAAAAATCAGAAAAGTCAAAAAAATTTATTCCATTGTTTAAAAAAGGTGTGAATTATGATAAAACTTTAGGACAAAAATATTACTCTCTTCTCAACTACACTCGTGACTATTGTGGGCATAATGAGTTGATTAATATTTTATTGACTGTGTATATGGAGAATGGTAAAAATAATCGGAGAATTTACTTATTCGGTAATTTAGAAAGAAATAAAACAACTATTAACTTAGATAAGAAGTTTCACCCGTTTAGTCACTAACTTTTTTATTCTCTTTTCTCTTGTCTTTTTGCTTTTGTGTGCATTAGTTTTACTATCTATTTACTTTTATAAGACATTTTTGGGTATCGTCGCTGTAAACCCTCACGAGACTAGTACTCGTCCACTAGGGACACCTAGGGGTTTAAAAGCCTGTTGCATATGCTAAATGCAACCGTGATCCCTACGAAAGTGGCTTAGTTTAATTTTAATTGTTTCTTATATGTTATTTTATTGTTTTTCTCGAGGACTAGCAAAATGTTAGGTTTGGGGGTGTGATGAGCGGAAAATATATCAATATTTACCGCCCCTTTTACTTAATATTTTGTTTAGTTTCTCGGGTTTGATGAACGTTTTGATATGTTTTAGTTTATTGTGCAGATAAAATAATATTGGCACTCAATGAAATTATTTAGGACGAAATATGGGTCAAATAAGGGCAAATATTGGACTTGACATATTAATTTTGGAAATTGGAAACTTGAAAGAGCGTTTTAACGAAGTACAGTTTTGGAAATTCCAGTTTTGCGCATCTGTCGTATTTTGGGCATAACTCTTTACTCCGATATCGGATTGAGCCGATTCAAGTTCCATATTAAAGAAGATGCAAATATCTAAAACTTTTAAAGACAAAATAATTTTGAATTCGGAAGATTTCATGACCGAAATGGATGAAACATCCGTAAGTGTGTTATGTGTAATTATTAAAGTCATATTCAGAGCAAATAAATAAATAATAAAAATTATCAAATCCCCACCAAACATGATAGCAATTAGTGGAGCAATTAATAATGGATTTGGTGGGGAGTAATTAGTGGAGCAATTAATAATGGATTTGGTGGAGCATTTGATTGATGATTTGATAGAGGTAAAATTTTGCCTATAAATACCAAGCCATTTCATTTGTAAATTCATACTTTCTTCTAAGGAATTCCTTAAGAATACTAAGACGATTGTATCTTGTTTGTTTATTTACAGCTTTCAGTAATTAATTTCAGCTTTCGCACTTTCTTTTCTTTACTTTTCTGTTTTTACTTTTCAGTAATGAGGAGATAACTCCCCCTTGTTGGGGTAAAAGGTAAACCTTTTCTTACTAATATTTAGATTAATCTCCCTTAATTATAATATATAAACTAGTTAAAACCTGACTTAACGAGGATACCGCCATATTGGTCGGTTGGTAATTATTTAAATTGGTTTTAACCTGACTAAATTGGATACCGCCTGATTGGTCGGTTGGTAATTAATTATTAATTTTACTTAATCTGGATACCGCCTATATGGCTGGTTGGTAATTATCATGCAAAGTTAATATATTATATTAAGGGAGATATCTAAAATAGAAGTAATAAAAGTGGATCCTTTTACCTCAGCATTTTCTTTTATTGTACTTTTACTTTATTTACTTTTCAGCAATTTACTTTCATCATTTACTTTTCAGCAATTTACTTCAGCAATTTACTTTTCAGCATTTACTTTTCAGCAATTTACTTTCATCATTTACTTTTCAGCATTTAATTTTTAGTATTTAATTTCAGCATTTACTTTCCGTCATTTACTTTCAGTAATTTACTTTTCAGCATTTACTTTATGTCTTTTATTTTATTTAAGTTTTTACTACCCGTAAATATGTGTCATAACTAAACCAGTTATCTGGGGTTGTGATGAAGTCCAATATCACCGGTTTATAAGGGGTTAAATTACGGTTTGGGTAATATAAAGGTTTATTTATTGAGCCTTAGTCATAATGCATCTTGTTAACTGGTCATTAATAAGATTGATTCGGTAAACTTAAAATGAACTTGGAAAATGGTTTTCAGGTTTAAGACCTTAAACTTAATAGCCCACGATCTTCCTTGAGGATAGATAACCCTTTAATAGATTTCATTACATGATAGGAATTTACCTGTCGGGCGAGGGTAGCCATAATTGGAACTTAATCTAATAAATTCAGATAACTTGGTTAACATAAGAATATGATTAATTGGGTTATACTGGGTATTTGTATTTGACCATCGGAAGAGGCTTTTACATAATTTCGTGTTCCAGGTTAATAAACCAATATATTACACAAATTTAAAATAACCAGTTCATCTTTTAAAAAGATATTGGAAGGATTCACAACCCTTGATAGTTTTATAAATTTGAATTTTCTTCAATCTACTTTCAAACAATTTTATTTACTTGTTTTAATTTTTAAAGTCACCACCCAATCAAACAACCAATCCATTAGATACTTGTAAACATTTAACTTCATAAATTAATAACAAAAGGTTTTAAGTCCTCGTGGGATCGATACTTTTATACTACTTGAATGATACGTGTGCTTGCGTTATACGTGTGTGATTACGCGCCGGTCAACCCCCTCATTCCCAGTACTTCTATTTTGCAGGTATACTCGGAGGACGAGCTCGAGAGGATGTATACTAATGGCAGTCCCTAGGATGTTTGGGTCCACCCGGTCGAGTTCAGAGGTTTAGTACAATCAGAATCAAAGTAAAATTGCATGTATACTTTAGTACTTTATAAATCATTGTAATGAGTTAAAAGTGTCCATTTCAGAGTTGTAAAGGGAAGTATTATTGAGTACACAGTTAATAGTATTAAAATACATTTTATGTTGTTGAGTTGGGCAAAAGCCCTTATGCATGAGTTTTCATTTGTGATGGGATTAATGGTAGTGAACAAAGTCAGAAAGTCAGAGGCTTAGGGGAATACGTCAACCTATTCCCTGCCAGTAGTATCTTCGAAGGGGGATGTTATAATTTTTTATTTTTTACTTTGTTTTCTAATAATTAAAATTACATGCAATACATATTGGTTTCTTCACCAATTTCGACCTTGAAAATCTCAGAATTAGAAAATATTATAAAGAATAAAGTTGTAGACATTTGAGTCTTATTTCATCTAGAACTAGAATCGCCTCAATCCAATATCAGAGTAAAAAGTTATGACCAAAATACGAAAATTACGCAAAGTTGGAAATTTTGAAATTGAACACTGTTAGAATGTTCTTTCAAGTTTCTTGCCTCTAAAATCCAAATTTCACGTTCATTTTTCTAGTTATGCATCCAAGTTATTATTTCACCTACATAATAAATAAAAATCACAATAAAATATATAAAACATAAATTTAATTATTATTTCACAAATACGTTAAATTAAGGGGATTAATGAAAATATAAGTGTAAAATGATTAATTTCTCTTTTTTAAATGTACACTTTTTAGTGTTCATTATTTTGTTTCTTGTTATGTCTTACATAAATCAATTGACCTTTGATCACAGGTAACAAGTTACCATGACCCTTGATAGCAAGTATCAAGTGAAGATTTGTTTTTCATTTAACCTACCATAACTTGTTATAACAAGTAACTTGCAATGTGTCACTTGTCAATTGGTTAATATAAAACAAATACGATATTTTTGATACTTAATTAATATTAAATATTTTACATCAAATATAAAATCAAATATTTTATATTTAATCAAATTAAATAAATAATATAAATACATAATGTATTTCAATTAAATCCACACTATTGATTAAATATCTAATTTGATGGATTTAATAAGATCTTGACAGTTGTCAATAAATCATGATGTCAAGTGTCACCTTAAGATACTAACAAATTGACAAATCAAAATCTTCTATAATTAAAGTAAAATAAATATCTAGATATTCTATTTATTTATAAATAAATTAATATTTAAACTTAAATACAAAATCAAATCTTGTATTTAATATAAGATTGACACTTTGCAAAATCACATGATGTCATGTGTAAACTCAATAACTTGACACTTGTCCAAATCTAAATTTAACAAGTATAAAGTAAACAAATGTATAGATATTATGTTATAATATTAAAATATTATAATAAAAAATATCACTTTATCACTTAAACATCTTTATCAGTATCTCAACTGTCTGCAAATCACAATTACGGTATTTCTAAAATCACCATAATATTTTTCGAATAAGCGGGTGCTAGCGCGTCTAAAACCGGTAAATATTTTACACTTTACCGATAAAGTATATAAATTATCTTGTGATCATTTATTGAAGCAATTTAATTAATTCATCAATCATTCAGCTAATGTGTGTGACCCCATAGGTTCTCCGTGAAATGAACATGAGTCGATATGAACACATTCGTATCACTTCGGTACAACTCTTGTAACCGAAATTCCTAATGATTATGAGTGACCATAGCAAGATGTCATTGTTGGGATATATGTCCTAGAACTTCATGTAATGTAAACAGAGTTATTTGTTATGAAATAAAAGATGCATTATTCATTTATTAAAATATTTGATTTAAATCGCATATTATAAATTATCTTGTTTACCTTTGATTACTCATGTGCCTTCAGACTTAGTGTATTAGTGTCATACACAATAGGATTTAGGTCTGAAGTTAGTAATATGAAATAGTCAACAGAGAACAAACAAAACGAGTACTTTATTTGTGGTTTATCTATAATTGCGGTCCATTCTATACTTATATGACGACCTTGATCCGGGATGATCCATGTGGTGACATGAGAATGCAGGCACCTTATATGACGTGATCGTCTAGGACTTGATCCAAATAGAAATGAATTTATGATAATATCCGTTAAATAAAGAAATTCATTTCAATCTACTAGATGGTTATATATGGATTTATCTGAATCCTGAGTGTACTGCGAACTCTTGCATGACAGACTATGTCCTTTAATTTACAAATGTGAGGTTGGTGTAGCAATCCCGACCAATAGCTACATACTTTGGGGACATGGTTTGGTGTGTAGCTGGAGACATTTTACATAGATATGAAGTTCACTGCTTCTTGCAAGAAGTAGATGAGTATCTTCCTTAAGAGTTGATTCGATACTGGAACGATTAGAGCGCTTAAGTTTTTCTATTGCGAATAGAAAGATTAATATTCATAATAGTTATGAATAAATTATTCATTAGAGAATCAATGCTACTTAAGGATAAAAATAATTAGAGGGGTATAACAAACCCAACTCTAAATTATGAGATACCCGTGAAGGATCAATCTGTATGCAATGACTATATCGATGGACACCGACATAGTTCAGCTTATATTATCTACTCTGGCAACGGGAGTGAAGCTTGCGATTTTTAGTAAAATAACCCGAAGTTAATAATTCGGAATATTTAATTAAATAGTTTAATTAATATTCCGAGATTATTGGAGCTCGGAATCATAAGTCCATTTGGTCCCCGTGCTAGTTTGATACACCGTAGCAAATTAAATATAATTGGATAGTCCAATTATATACTCAATACATATATTATTATTATTAGGATTAATAATATATTTTGTCACACATGTAACTTTATATTATATTCAATATAAGGTTTCATTAAATAAATGATTAAAAGATAATCATTTAATCTAATGTATATATTAAATTGTTTAATATATTGATGTGGTCCATAATGAGTTCGGTTGTTGGCCAAGTTAACTTAAAGTTGTGGCTGATTACATGGCTTGGTCAGATTGATGTATTTGGGACATTTTGGAGGACTTGGAAGATTCATTGGGTTATGGAGTTTGGTATGATGAATACTAAAAAGTGCATATTGATTATACGGTAAGTCAATCATTTTACACTTATAGTTTCACTAATTCCATTAAATTACCACATTTGTAAAATAATATTTTAAGTAATGTTTTGAGTATTTTTATTGTGTTATTTTATGTTTTTTTAATAGGTAAAATACTGCTCGGAAGCTCGACAGGACAAACCAGACTTGGAAAAGGGCAAAAATGGAAATTCAGCTTCCGCGGCGCGATATGGAAATGACGGCGTGTAGTGACGCGCCTAATAAAATAAAGACACCGATGAACGTGCTATTCTCTCAACACGGGTCCCTATCGTGGCACTCACGTCGCGACATAGAAAAGCCTTGGCACATCGCGACGCGCCTAATAAAACAAAGAAACCGTCAAACCCGCTATTCTCTCAACACGTGTCCCCATCGTGGCACTCGCGTCGCGACGCGTGAAAGCTTTGGCTTCACGACGCGCTGACCAAAATCTGCCTATAAATTGAAGCGGCTAGCAGAAGAAATTTTCATACTTTTCTTTCCGACTTCTATATAGATTTTGGAAGAGAGTGTCTTTAGTGTTTTTTTATTTAAAGCTTTATGTAATATCTTTTTATTTCAGAAATAAAATTACGAGTATGTTTAATTACGAAATGAGTAGCTAATTTCTTTTCTGTTGGGGTAAGAGTGAGTTTTTATAATGAAAACTTAAATTAATCTCCCTTATATTATAATAAATAAATTGAAATTTAATGATTAAAACTTGATTTAGATCTAGATTAATTATTGACATTATTATGCTACCGCCTTTATGGCTGGTTTTATTTGGTACCGCCTTTATGACTTGTTTTATCTTTCTACCGCCTATATGGCTGGTTTTATCTTGCTACCGCCTTTATGGCTGGTTTTATCTTTCTACCGCTTATATGACTAGTTTTATATTTTTGGCATACTTAGTACCTTGGCAGGACTAATTATTGACATAAATGAATATCGCCTTTATGGCTGGTTCTATATTTTGGCATAATTAATTCCTGAGATAAATTAATTAGGTAAAAAGGGTAATTTATATATTATAATTAAGCGATATTTCTGAGTTCAAAAGATTAAAAGTGGATCCCCTAACTCCAGCATTTCATTTTATTATTGCATTCCAAATCTAAAAATCTCCAACTACTTCAACAAATCAAACTTTTCTTTTTCGCACTGCTTATCATTCTATTTTGCTAAATCTCTTCCCTGTGATCGATCCCGAACTTACTAGGTTATTTTATTACTTCGATACTCTTATACTTGGGAGTACAAGACCACTTTTCAGCGTGTCAAATTTTTGACGCCGTTGCCGGGAAAGTATTATTTAGTAGATAGAATAGTTATTGTAATTAATTTCTTTTTTCTCTTCTTTTCTTTTCTTTGTTTTTTATTTTGTATCTGGTTTTTATTTATTTTCTGCATCTTATTTTTCTTCTCTTTTCTTGAATTTGTGTAGATCCGAACTGTCCTGATTGATCCTAAATGAACCCTGAACCCAGAAATTCCACATATAGACAGACCTTGTTTTTAACCTTTCTTGGTTACAGGAGACATAAAAATCAACTTAAAAGGTGTTTGCTGTTTATCAAAGAATTTTTGAACCATCCTCATGTAGAGATGCTCTCATAAAACTTCATGCAAACATAATTCAAGACATTGGGAAATTTGAACGAGAAATTCAATTGAGATCGGAATTAACAAGGGTTAGAGGACGTTTTTAGATCTTAAAACATCCGCATCTGTATTCCATTTATTTGTTATTTCATTTTGTTAGTTTTATTTCCCTTTTAAGTATTATATTTGCAATTTCATAAATATATATATTTTTTGGCTTATAGTTTGTCTTTAAGTTGCATGAAACACTGGTCTCGAACACCTAGCGGTAGATTAAAAAAAGAGTCTTCATCACATTCATTGTTTATCAGGATGGCTGAAAACCAAATTGAAAATCCACCTACTCGAGTTGAAAACCCAATTAATCAGGAAGAAAATGAGTCTCAGCATGGAGATCCTAATCATCCTAAGACACTCAGACAATTCATGAATCCTACTAGGACATGATCACCATCTTGCATTATTTTTCCTCCAGAAGTAGCACGTTTCAATTTTAAATCAAGTGTCATCAATCTTTTACCCATATTCCACGGTCTAGAATAAAAAACCCTTATCAGCACCTAATAGAGTTCGAAGAGTTATGTAACACTTGCAAATATCAAAATTATAGTATGAATATAATTAGGTTAAAGTTTTTTCCCTTTTCTTTAAAGGATAAAGCTAAAATTTGGCTACAAAAACTTAGGTCAGGATCTATTAGAACATGAGATGATTTACAAAAGCAGTTTCTTAAAAAATTCTTTCTCCCTCACAGGATAAATTCCTTTAAGAGAAGAATCACAACATTCACACAAGAGTCGGGGGAAACACTTTACCAATATTGGGAGAGGTATAAATATATGTTAAATATTAATCCACATCACGGGTTTGAAACATGGAGGTTAGTTGCCCACTTCTAGAGGGTTTAACACCCCAAGATAGACAAGTAGTGGAGATGATGTGTAACAGTGAGTTCAGGGACAAAGATCCCGAAGATGCACTAGATTACTTAAAGCACATAGCAGATAATACACAACAGTGGGATACAATTGGTACATATGAGTCATCTGTTAAACCACAACCATCTGGTAGATGTATGTTTAACCTTAGGGAAGACCATGACCTTGCTGCCAAGTATGCATCTCTGTCTAAAAAAATTGCGGCTTTAGAAACGGGGAAGAATGATCATGTCAAGTCAGATCAGGAAGTCATATGTCAAATCTGTAGTTCAAATGAACATGTCACAAAAGTTTACCCGTCCTTACCAGCCCTGAAAGAATGTCTCCATGACTAGGTCAGTTCCATAAACACATTCAATAGACCAAATCCAAACCCATACTCACAGATCTATAATTATGGTTGGAGAAACCATCCAAACTTCAATTGGAGGAATGATAACCAAGCACAATCCTCACACAAACCTCCCTAAGTTCACCAGAATTTTCGAAATTCCCAGAATTATGCACCATATGTCCCACCACCTAGGAAAACCATTGAGGATAACTTGAATGCATTCATGGAAAAACAAGAAACCATCAATAACTAAAATGCACAAATGATGAATGATTTGAAAGAAACTTTTGATAAAATCACATCTGCTTTAGCCATTAATGAGAAAGGAAAGTTCCATGCACAACCACAGTCAAATCCCAAAAGTCATCAAAACACTCACGATGATAGTCCTGTAAATCAATACTTAGACCAAGTCATATCTGTTATTATTCTTCGCAGTCGTAAGAACATCCACAGACCTATTCTTGAACCTCGTGAAACTGAGAATAAATCAGAATCAGAGGGTAAGAAAGGGGTTGATGAGCCATTACTCGTCGTCGATAATAACAGTTTTTCTCATGTACCTACATTTCCTCAGGCATTAAAAATAAAGAAATTGAACCATTCCCCAGAGATTTATGAAATATTCAAACAGGTAAAGGTCAATATCCCATTGTTAGATGCCATCCAACAGATACCACATTATGCCAAATTTCTGAAAGATCTATGCACCGTTAAAAGAAAACATCATGTAAGAAAGAAAGCTTTTCTAGCTGAACAGGTAAGTTCCATTCTCTCAACCAATAATGCATTAAAATACAAAGACCCTGGTTGTCCAACTATTTCTTGTATTATTGGAAATCAAAACATTGAACATGCTTTGCTTGATCTTGGAGCTAGTGTAAATTTACTTCCATTTTCGGTTTACCAACAACTTAATATCGGTGAGATGAAACCAACCTCAACTACTCTTTTACTTGCCGATAGATCAGTTAAGGTGCCAAAGGAATTATGGAAGATGTGTTATTACAAATCAATAAATTCTTATATCATGTGGATTTTATTGTTTTGGAAACACAACCTATGGCAGATAGTTATAAGCCAATCCCTGTAATACTTGGTCGCCCATTTTTAGCAACAGCTAACACTTTAATTAATTGCAGGAATGGAATCATGAATCTTTCTTTTGGAAACATGATATTAGAGCTAAATATTTTTAACATGTGCAAACTGCCATATGATGAAGATAATGAAAACGAAAGTGTAGAATCAATTGAACCTATTATGAATGAGCATATTCAGGGGAGTTTATCTGATCCCATTGAATTTTTTACTACTAATTTTGTTGAGTCAAGTACACAAAAAGATTCGGATATTACTGATGATTTTCTACTTGATTTTACATAGGTATTGGAAGACGGTGGAAAAATTCAAAATTTGGAAGAACTGGGAACACTAGAAGAAGGAAAACCCAAAGAAGCATCCAATTTGGAGTTAAAAGCTTTGCCAGAAGGACTGAAATATGAATTTTTAGAAGATAATCAAGCTTACCCTGTGGTAATTTCTTCTTCTCTCACAAGTGATCAACAAGGTAAACTTTTAAAAGTGTTGAAGGAACATAAACTGGCAATTAGATGGACTTTAAAAGACATAAAAGGTATTAATCCATTAATCTGTACACACCGTATACATTTAGAAGATAATGATAGGACATATCATCAACCCTAAAGAAGATTAAACCCTCACATGAAAGAAGAAGTAAAAATAGAGGTCCTTAAACTTCTTGATGCATGCATTATCTATCCTATTTCAGATAGTAAGTGGGTAAGTCCTACACAGGTTGTACCAAAAAATTATGGAATTACTGTTGTAAAAAATGATAAAGGAGAATTAATCCCAACTCGCATTTCATCTAGTTGGCGCATGTGCAT
Organism: Zanthoxylum bungeanum; assembly: GCA_019454045.1. Taxonomy (NCBI): domain Eukaryota; kingdom Viridiplantae; phylum Streptophyta; class Magnoliopsida; order Sapindales; family Rutaceae; genus Zanthoxylum; species Zanthoxylum bungeanum. The sequence continues at coordinate 95,139 of SKCR01028667.1, read as the reverse complement.
TGATTATAGAAATCTAAATGATGCAACTAGAAAAGATCATTTTCCTTTACCATTTCTTGATCAAATTTTAGAAAGAGTAGCTGGATATCCATACTATTGTTTTCTTGATGGTTACTCGAGTTATTATCAAATTCTCATTGCTTTAGAAGATCAAGAAAAACCACATTCACATGCCCTTTTGGAACATTTGCATTTAGGAAAATGCCTTTTGGACTTTGTAATGCACTTGCAACATTCCAACGATGTATATTAAGCATATTTAGTGACATGGTTAAACACTGTTTAGAGGTCTTTATGGATGATATAATTGTTTTTGGAAATTCATTTGATAATTGCTTGAATAATCTGGAAAATATTTTGAAAAGATGTGAAGAAAAATGACTTGTGTTAAATGGGGAAAAATGCCATTTCATGACTAATTCATGAATTGTTTTAGGACAGGTTGTGTCATCTAAAGGTATTAAGGTTGACAAGGAAAAAATAGAGGTAATTTCTAAATTACATCACCAAAAACAGTCAGGGACATTCGTTCTTTTTTAAGACATGCAGGATTTTATAATAGGTTCATTAAAAACTTTAGTACCTGACCGGCGTAATCACACGCGTATAATGCAAGCGCACATATCGTTCAAGTAGTATAAAAATATCCATCCCACAAGGACTTAATTCCTACTGTTGTTATTAATTATTGATATTATTTATTTATAAGTATCTAATAAGGGAGAAGAGAATAATTGCTTTTGGTTGGTTGAATGTGGATTTCCTTAAATAAAATAAATAAAATAAAATACTAAGAAAAATAAATAAAAGACACAAAGATCTAGGGTTGTGATTCCAAACCATATTATCCTAAAGATGAATTGATTCTCTTATATATATGTAATAAGTTAGTTTGCTAACTTGGAAAACGAAGATATGCAAAAGCCTCTATCGATGGTCAGACGCAAATACCCAAATAACCCAATTAATCATATGTCTATGTTAACCAAGTTACCTGAATTCATTAAGTTCAAGTTCCAAAAGTGGCTACTCTCGCCTGACAGGTATATGTCTATCCTGTAAGGAAATCTATTAAAGGGTTATCTATCCTCAAGGAAGATCGTGGGCTATTGAATCTAAGGATGAAACCTAAAATCCCTTCGTCAAGTTCATTTTAAGTTTACCAAATCAATCTTATTAATGGCCAATTAACCAAAAGCATTAAACTTAAGACTCAATAAACAAATTAAAGAATTGCCCATAAAAAGAAAATCAATTATTAAGTGTGTGGATATTGTGTTTCATCACTTCCCTATAATAAAAATAAAATGCTGGGGGTTGGGGATCCACCTTTACTATTTCTAATTTAGAAATCTCCCTTACTATAATATAGAATTTATCAGTGATATTACCAATCAGCCATATAGGCAGTATCCTCATTAAGTCATATTTTAATTAAGTCTGACCGACCATAAATGTGGTATCATTATTTGTCCATAAACCAGCCATATAGGCGGTAATCATCTGTCACATAAAGACCGGCCATATAGGCGGTGTCACATTATGTCAAATAAATAAAACCAGCCATTAAGGTGGTATAACCTTTTATGTTAAATTATAATTTCCATATTATAATTAAGGGAGATTAATCTAAACTAAAATAATAAAAGTTTCACCCTTCTCCCAGCGGAAAATTAACTACAAAACATAAAAGTAAATAAAAGAAAATAAACTACTACTATTACTGAAAATAAAAATGTATAAATTAAATACTGAAAATAAATACAAACAAGATGCAATCTTTAAATTCCTTACAAAAACCTAAGGAAAGCATGAGAATTACAAATGAAATGGCTTGTTATTTATAGGAAAATCTAAAGGCTTCCACCAATTTCTCCACCAAACACTCCACAAAATCCTCCACCAAACACTCCACCAAACATGCCACAAGACACTCCACAAAACACTCCACCAAACATGCAAGCATGTTTTGTGGAAGTTTGACAATTGTAAATTTTCATTTTCCATTTTTTTATTTTTTGATAACGACTTTAGTAATTACACAAAACACATTGGATTATTCATTAATATCGGTCTTCCAAACTTCAGAATTCGAAATAATTTAAATCTTCAAAGTTGTAGATCTTGTGTCATCTTTAATCTGGAACTTAAATCAGCTCAATCGGATATCAGATGAAACAGTTATAGCCAAAGTACCAAACTTGCGCAAAATTGGAATTTAGGACTGCACTTCGTGACGCGTAAAATAAATTTTCTTTTTTTGACCTTTTTTTCCTCCGGATTTCATGGTTTTAGCCCCGAGTTGATTCTATTAAGTCCCAATATTATTTTTATCTGTAAAATGAACAAAAACACATCAAAACGTTCATAAAACTCGAGAAACTATACAAAATATTAGGTTAAATGAGTGAGAAATAATGATATAATTACCATTCATCAGTACCATATCCAGACCCTTATGGAACATCCTATTAAAATATGCAATATTTGAATGGACAGAAGAATGCCAAAAATCATTCGAAAAGATTATCAGTCTTTTGACTTCTGCTCCTATTATGCAATCCCTTGATTGGTCCTTGCCTTTTGAGCTAATGTAGGATGATAATGATTATGCAGTTGGTGCAGTGCTAGGACAGAGAAAGGAATGTAAGCCGCATATAATATATTATGCAAATAGAACTTTTAACAATGCATAAATGAATTACACTACCACAGAAAAAGAACTACTTGCTGTAATATTTACATTGGATAAATTTCGATCATAGTTAATCAGTTCTTCAACTGTTGTTTACTCTGATCATGCTGCTGTTAGATATCTGACGTCTAAACAGGATGCCAAGCCAAGATTAAGATATTGGATTTTGTTGCTTCAAGAATTCAATCTCACAATCAAAGACAAGAAAATGGCAGAGAATATGGTTGCAGATCACTTATCGAGACTCAAAAACGAGTCACTAATTGATACCACTCCCATCAAAGATTCTTTTCCCGATGAATTCTTATTTTCTATAAACATAATGCCTTGGTATGCTAATATTGTCAATTTTCTTGCAACAGAAAAGATACCTCCAGACTGGAGCCAACAAGATAGGAGGAAATTTTTGACCGAAGTCAAAAGATTCTACTGGGATGATCCATATCTATTTAAAGGCTGCCCTGATCGGATTTTCAGAATATGCATACCGGACAGTGAGTGGTGTTATTCAGTTTTGTCATTCAGAAGCATGTGGAGGTCATTTTTCATCTAAGAAAACTGCTGCAAAAATCTTACAGTGTGGATTTTATTGGCCCACCATCTTTAAAGATACACACACTTTTTGCAAAACTTGCGAAAATTGTCAAAAGTTGGGATCAATTTCAAAAAGAAACATTATGCCTTTAAATCCCATCCTGGTCGTCGAAATCTTTGATTGTTGGGGGATAGATTTCAAGGGCCCATTTCCACCATCATTTGGAATTTTATATATTTTAGTTGCAGTCGATTATGTCTCAAAATGGGTCGAGGCAATTCCTTATCGGAATAATGATCACACAACTGTTGGATTCTCTAAGGTCTAAGGATCATTATCAAGCAATGAAACAAGTGAATACAACAAAGGAGAATGCCGGAATCATACTCACATCGAACGGATTGGATGCTACGAAGAACAAAAATTTCTGGTTTCTGCCCACTGTCACAGCTCACGGCAGTGAGGTTTTTGGCTTCCTCCATTTGCGGCTTTGGATCATCTTCAAGGCAAGCTCCAAGCTTGTGTTGATTCCAAGCACACGGGTGGGTTTCCCTATCACCTACGGACGACTATTTGAGTGCTAGATCTTTATGTATTTTGCAACAAAATACTCATTCTTCTTCTTTCCATTCTCGGCAGTGCAGTGAAGGAAGAACACTGCCCTTTTGGGCGTGAGAAAGATGAAGAGAAAGAGAGAGAATGGTTTGTGTTGGTTGCCAAAAAGTGTATCTTATACACTTTAATGAATTTCAAATTCATTTACACAAAATTTGGCTTTCCAAAAGTCAAAGATTTAATGCCAACCAACCCCATCAACTATTCACATCACTCAATCAATCAAGTGACAAGTTGTCACATCACCAAAGTGACTAATGATTTGACGCTTGATGTGAATAGTGATTTGACACTTGATTTGACTTGCGTGCCGCACTCGAATTCGAAATACGAATGCGCTCGCAAATAATCTCGGGCTCGGGTTCGTTAATTCCAAATTAACGAATTTTCCGTTGCGACGTAATTAAATGATTTTGCCTAGCGAAATCACTATTCACGTCGCTAACGAATTAATTCTAAATTAACTCGTTCGCCCGAATTAAAATCTAATTTTAATTCCGCGTCGAAATCCAATTTCTTATAATATATGAAATATATTATTTAATTGATTAATTCCAAATTAATCGTTATCTCTTTTTAATTGATATTTTATCCTAGATAAAATATCTCCGTAATTAATCCCAGATTAATTTTCTCTCTCATCATTAATTAATCCCAGATTAATAAAAGTGCGAGTCATACGTCATCGGTGAATCTTCGGGAAGCGACCCATGAGATCCCCGGATATGTTGGCAGTAAATTCGGTCGTCGGACTATCCGAACACGTAAGTACCTCGTACTACGTTTGTACCGATTTACAAGACAAGGTTGGCTTCTAGCAAAGCGCCATGCCTACCCAATTCTCCAGAAACATGCTTACAGGAATAAGTGATCTATATCAGGCGTAGTATACGTAGTATCGTATATGTCGATCCAGTATCGGATGATCACGTGCTAGGCCTGGGGCTGGAATTGTGTTTGCCCCGTACGAAGCACATGTCGGATGTCTGGTAACTAGTCTCTATAATTGGATATACATGACCTTGTCATAATATCCCGATAGCTGCAGTATTTAAGAGAACCAGTCCCGTATCCTACGTGACCATCATCTCCAATATGACTGGAGTGATACTTCCGTCTTGACATCACACCCAACACACTACGATTCTCGATATACCCAGAAGAGGCGTACACAGAAACCGGTTAAAGCCCTGGACGACCAAAACCAAAGTATATTGATTGACGCAAGTATTAGCGGTGCAAGTCTCAGGTTAAGACCAAATACACCTACCCTGATTTCGGACTTCCATACACACATAATGATACTACCAATGGAATTCCGATTGGGTCTATCCAGAGTGAAGCTGTTTCCCGTACCATCGGTAAAACAAAACCTCTTATTACACTTGCATGAGTATCCTATACCCAAATATATGAGAACTATGTCGTTGTGCCCTCACAACGCGCACAAGTGTAATACTAGTCTTTTACACATTATCGATGTCCAATCTCGATAATACTCTGACTAGGGATATTTAATGATTTATCCTTTGTGGACTGATACTGTCTCATATCATTCTCAATCCAGGAACAAATCATATGGACCTCCTATCATTTATATATCTTGGTGATCTAATCACAAATGATAAGAGAGCAATCTCCTTTGTCACATAGTTAATTTGTACAACAACACCATGATCTTTACAAATAGTGACGCTATGGGTCATAATTGTCCAACAATCTCCCACTTGGCCTATAGCCAGTCACTCGAGTGTCTTACACCCGAACTATGTACGGTTGGCTCAAACTGCTGAGAAAAGCTTTCGTTAGCGGATTTGTATGATTATCGTCTGATGCGATTTATTCGATCATCACATCGCCATGATGTATGATCCGAACGAATCAGATGAATAGTCGAAGTATTTATCTGGATCGTTGATGAGACCATTAATTCTTTAGCCTGTGCTGACGCCCAGCTCAGCTGCTAACAGAACTATATCTAATCTAATTAGATTTATTATCGACCCAAATGGCTTCTATTGCTGCCTCAGCTGCAGCAATAGCCCGCATTTGTTGTTTATATGGTAACAATATCTTGCTTGGAAGATTTCCAGCTCACTGTTCTGTTATTCAAACTTTGTAGTACCGTTTGCGACTTATAGTCGTTTTATCGGTTTAGGAAACTTGCAATAGTGATCCCAGTCACTTCAAGTTCTCATTCTCCATAGATTAAGACAACATCCTTAGTTCTATAAGATACTAACGGATGTTTTTAACATCAATCCAGTGACTATCACTTCGATTGGCCTGTTTGTGAATCCATATGCTCAAAGCGTATGAGACACCGGGTCGCATACATTTTTCAATGTACGGTTTCTCGGAGAGTTTTTCATGAAAGCCAAGCTTTCACCGATTTTTATTATGGGAATTTTATTTCCAAAAAAAGACATATTATCATATTTTTTAGGACATTATTGTCAGTGCGCTCCCACTAACCTCCTTATATACACAAGAATCATTTTTCATTTTGAATTAAATCATAAACTATTATGATTACATCAAAACGATAATTCCAAGAACCTAATGCTTGCTTCAATCCAAACATGGATCGAATAACCCGCAAACCTTGTTTGCTAGTTTTGGTACGACAAAATCGACAGGATATTTTAAACATCCTCTAAAACGTTTCCTTTTCAGGAAAGCAATTTTACCGTTAAGCTGACATATTTCATAAATGAAACATGCAGCATCTGCAAGCATTATCCAAATGGATTTACCGTGGCAACAGGTAAAAGGTTTCATCGTAATCAACACAATGTTGATAACGATACCTTTCTGCTACAAGCCTAGCTTAGTACGTTGGTATGTTGCCTTCTATGTATGTCTTCCTTGAAGACTTATATAGTACCAATAGGCACAATGCCTTACGGTACATCAACTAGTATCTAAACATAGTTGATATACATGGAATCCATTTCAGACATCATGGTACTTTGCCTTAATAAGGAGTCGATACCTTGTATCACTTCCTCATACATAGTCAATTGGTATACCTCAATAAGATTGACATCTTTATGAGGTGAGATCAGAAAACCATACCCCAAGTTGTTTTCTGACTCTCTCTGACTTTCGCGGTTCTTGTGTATTCGAAGATTACTGGTATAGTTTCATCCTTGATGAACTATTCATGTTCCATTAAGATTCGGTGCCTTGAATAGTATTACTCCGATTTTCATCGAGTTTTACTATCTTCCCACTTACCACTGCATATCGGTATTCCTCTTAGGAAAATCGCATGGTGAGCAACAATCTAATTGTTCTCTTGTGAGATGTATAAGTACAATACTTATGGTATCCCTAGGATAACCTACAATTGGCACTTATCCAATTTGGGTTTTAGTTTGGTATCATCCAAACATATGCCTAGCATACCTAAATTTTCAGGAATGAGAAACCTGGTTTCTTTCCTGTTCATATCTAATATGATATCTGTCAAACAGACTTTTATGGAACCTTATTCTAAATAAGTTCTGCACTGTTTATACTTATCCGTTGAAGGAAATGGTAGCTCAGAGCGACTCATGATTAGCCTTATCATGTCTAACATAATTCGATTTGTCTTAGTTCGGACACACCGTCAATATGACATGTTCCGAGAGGAGTCCTCATTTGAAAGAATACTATAATCTTTCAAGTATATTAGAAACTTATTGCTTAAGTATTTTTCATTACGGTCTTACCGTGACGGTTTAATACTTTAGCCGATCTGTTTGTCTATTTTCGTGTCGAAACTTTAAAAGTTTCCGATTTGTGTTCTTCAAAAGAAACACATAACCCTAACGAGATGCCACATCCGTAAAGGTCACGAAATATTCATATCCACCTCTAGCCTAGCTAGACATGGGCCCACTTGCTTCACTATGAACTAGGGCTAACAGATCGATGGCATTTACACTTTTACAAAGTAAATAGTGTTTTAGGCACTTTGCCCAATAAACTAGATTCGTAGACTTTATTTGAATAGGATCAAATTAGTCCTAGTAGCCACTCTTTGAAAGTGTGGATATACGATTCTTGTTTAATTGTGTCCCAGACAATAATGCCACTATATTTCTTCTGATAAAATCAGTTTGAGCTAGTTGTTTGTCATTTTATATATTTGAGATTTATTTATATTCAAAATATAAATTCTGTTATTCACATCTAATGTGTTTATCTCAATATCATTTTTATATAATAAAACACTTTAGTGTTCTAGAATATAAAGGTTCACCCGCAGCGGGGTTAAACACTGATATAGAGACAATATTTCTAGTCAAACTAGTTACATTATAATAGTTCCCTAATTAAGTACACACCCGAAGGTAGTTCCTAAAGTTAGGTATCTACGGTTAAAACATCGACTTTTGTCCCATTTTCAATCCGCGGATTAAATCTCAATTGAGGTCAGTATCCTGCTCATAGCAGATTCTGAACATCAATATATATTTATATCACACTAAGTATCTAAAATCCAATTTTAATACTAGCAGTGAATATATTTATGACAAACATATTTGAAGTCAGAGCCTTACTCGTCTTCAATTCCTTCATGTCTGCTTTCTCCAAACGGCAGTCACGCTTCCGCGATCCCGTTTGCCATATTTAGGCAGACATTTTGGGATATGTCATTTATCTTCCTAGAAGATGATAATGATTTTGCCTTTGCCATTTTTCACATTCCAGTAGCCTTTGGCCTAGCCTCGGCTGACTAGAATATCGAAGTAAGGTGCGCCTTGCGCTACTTGCCTAATTGCAAACTTTGTTTTGTCTCATTGAGAATAGTCATTAACTCTCCAAGAGTTAGTATTGCAATTATAGCACTTTAAGATCTAATTATAGATCTATGAAGATCCTTCAATTTCTTTATCATACTTTAAGGATCTAATCCTTAGTTCTGATTAAGAAATTAAGGAGTCTACTGTGACAAGCTTAATGGATTAAGCACCTAAGTTATCATCACATGATCTTCTAAAGATTATGCTCTACTGTTTGCTTAACTCCGGGCTTAGGCTTAATATGTTATTTTATCAAATAAAGTAACTTATTATTTTCCAGGACCATCCTGAAATTTATTCCCAATTTGAAAATTAAACCATTTAAATACATTTTCCCCAGGATTATGTTTTAAATGTCAATCTTTCAATTTTATCTTGATTCTAATAGTCCAACTATTTAATCAACGATTTAGGTACTATTTATTATAATGATTACTATAGTCCAACTATTTAATCAACTATAATTAATTAATCAAATATATTGATTACTATAATCCAATTATATAACCAACTATAAATGAATAGTTTGAATATAGTCCAACTATTTATTAAAACAACAATTTAAATATTAGTCCAACTAACATTTAATTTATTTGACGAATGATATTTGATGTTTGAGCGCGTATGGCAAGTAATTAACGAATATTGCAAATTAATTCTTGCCTCCCACTATTTTTCGGTGAGCCTCTAACCCTCTGTCGAGTACTCGGGAAACCGTGTTCCTAGTGGGCTAGGATCCCGTTAAATGTCACACAATCTTGACTTTGGCCAACAAATAGTATGATAATTAACTAGGTAGATCTCTAAGATCAATTGGATCCAATCCAATTCCTAGATCCAGTAGGGGGACATCCAAGTCCGAAACATATATCTTATATATGCCAATACATCCAATGTATTACCTAACCTTTTTCCTCTGAATCAACTAAGCCTTGGCTTTGGCACAACAAACTTAGTGATCTCAGTTAAGCGCGACCCACTGACCATGGAAAGCTTCGTAATCAATGTCGATGGACAAGAAGTGGTCTTGACTTTGGCCAAGAAACCACAACTTGGACAAGACACCAATATGGAACAAAGCTCTCGTGATTCAAACACATCCTCAACGGACAAAGGCCTTGACTTTGGCCAACAAGCCAATGCCAGTCTCGGATCTTGAGTGAGAATCACCAATGGAAGGAAAGACGCTTAATATTTTGTGAGGGTTTTTCGCGTGCAAATTGGCAACCAATTTATTATCTTTGTTAAGGTCTCATTATCATACACCCTTAAACATGCATTCTAAACACATAATAAAGCGCATATGAATAAATAATAATGATATGCGGATGGATATTTTACACAATGATCCTAGATCAAATCTCTCCCTTTCTCTCTCTCGCTAGCACAAATATTTCTTCTACCCGTTACACTACACTTCTAAAGAAACCCTATTTACATTGAGGGGAATAGGTGAGAAGCAAATACAAATAATATGGAGGTATAAGACTGGACACGCAGGTCCAAATTAAATCAAATTTATTACAACAATTTCTAAAATTGTCTCACCCATCTAATATCCATCCGATATACATTATGCATGCATCGCAATCATGTATTCACACAAGCATGCTATCAATCAATCTAATCAAATTAATTAATCTGATAATTAGTGACCATCCAATGTTCAAACAACGATTGATTTTGCGCGAGTCAAACTCGTTTTGCGAATAATTACTCAAAGTACGAATTCTCGAATTAAATTAAATTACAAAATAAATCCAATTCAATTGTATTTAATACTAATTCGCTATTTAATTCAAAATTAAATAATACACTTTATTAATAAACTTTTACGACTTAAATTCCAAATTTAATCGTTACGGGTCTCAAAGCCCGATTAATATCCAATATTAATTTAATTAAAGTCCAATGGGCTTTTAATAATTTCTTTAAGGCGTGGACTTTTGGTCAACTCGGGTCAAACCCAATAACCAAAGTCCAATCTGGGAGTTACCCCATAAGCCCAGAAATCAATTAGGCCCATTAGGCCCAATTAAAGTTTAAAGGTCCATTATTCGCATTTGGGCTTTATGGATGCGGTTTTGGGCCCAATTGGATCCAATCCATTTTGCCTAAACCTAACTTGGTACAACCAAGCCCAATAAGCCCATTTACAACCCTTAAGCCCAATTTCACAAAATTAGGCCCAATTCAATTAAATTACAAAATCCAATTTCACAATTTAATTACCAAAGTGTATAGCATTATTAATTACCCAAATCAATATTTCCAAAACACCAATTAGCCTATTAATCACGCTCTTCATCATTAAATCATGTCCAACACAATTTAACAAAAATCAAACCCAATTCACATGCTTCAAAGTCTCGGCCAAGGGGAAATTTCATGCCCAAATCAAATTAATCCAATTAATTCAATTCAACATTAAATCAATATCCCCAATGATTTCCAACACATCCAATGATCAAAATCAAAAAATCCAAGACAATTTAGGGCATCCATATTTTCGGCCAAGCCTCCAAAATTTGGGGAAAATGTTCCTAACACATTTTCATCAAATTGATCCAATCAATCCTCAATTAAACATCAATTAAACATATTAAATCATCCAATTTCATTATTCATGCTCAAATCAATTTGGCCCAATTTTAACCCTAAATCATTTTCATGCTCAATATTGGCTAAGATACCATTGTTGGATTCTCTAAGGACCAAGGATTATTATCAAGCAATGAAACAAGTGAATACAACAAAGGAGAATGGCGGAATCATACTCACATCGAACAGATTGGATGCTACGAAGAACAAAAATTTCTGGTTTCTGCCACTGTCACAGCTCACGGCAGTGAGGTTTTTGGCTTCCTCCATTTGCGGCTTTGGATCATCTTCAAGGCAAGCTCCAAGCTTGTGTTGATTCCAAGCACGGGTGGGGTTCCCTATCACCTACGGACGACTCTTTGAGTGCTACCTCTTTATGTATTTTGCAACAAAATACTCATTCTTCTTATTGCCATTCTCGGCAGTAGTAGTGAAGGAAGAACACTGCCCTTTTAGGCGTGAGAAAGATGAAGAGAAAGAGAGAGAATGGTTTGTGTTGGTTGCCAAAAAGTGTATCTTATACACTTTAATGAATTTCAAATTCATTTACACAAATTTGGCTTCCCAAAAGTCAAAGATTTAATGCCAACCAACCCCATCAACTATTCACATCACTCAATCAATCAAGTGACAAGTTGTCACATCACTCAAAGTGACTAATGATTGACGCTTGATGTGACTAGCGATTTGACGCTTGATTTGACTTGCGTGCCGCACTCGAATTCGAAATACGAATGCGCTCGCAAACAATCTCGGGCTCAGGTTCGTTAATTCCAAATTAACGAATTTTCCGTTGCGACGTAATTAAATGATTTTGCCTAGCGAAATCACTATTCACGTCGCTAACGAATTAATTCTAAATTAACTCGTTCGTCGGAATTAAAATCTAATTTTAATTCCGCGTCGAAATCCAATTTCTTATAATATATCAAATATATTATTTAATTGATTAATTCCAAATTAATCGTTATCTCTCTTTAATTGATAATTTATCCTAGATAAAATATCTCCGTAATTAATCCCAGATTAATTTTCTCTCTCATCATTAATTAATCCCAGATTAATAAAAGTGCGAGTCATACGTCATCGGTGAATCTTCGGGAAGCGACCCATGAGATCCCCGGATATGTTGGCAGTAAATTTGGTCGTCGGACTATCCGAACACGTAAGTACCTCGTACTACGTTTGTACCGATTTACAAGACAAGGTTGGCTTCTAGCAAAGCGCCATGCCTACCCAATTCTCCAGAAACATGCTTACATGAATAAGCAATCTATATCAGGCGTAGTATACATAGTATCGTATATGTCGATCCAGTATCGGATGATCACGTGCTAGGCCTGGGGCTGGAATTGTGTATGCCCCGTACGAAGCACATGTCAGATGTCTGGTAACTAGTCTCTATAATCGGATATATATGACCTTGTCATAATATCCCGATAACTGCAGCATTTAAGAGAACCAGTCCCGTATCCTACGTGACCATCATCTCCACTATGACTGGAGTGATACTTCCGTCTTGACATCACACCCAACACACTACGATTCTCGATATACCCAGAAGAGGCGTACACAGAAACCGGTTAAAGCCCTGGACGACCAAAACCAAAGTATATTGATTGTCACAAGTATTAGCGGTGCAAGTCTCAAGTTAAGACCAAATACACCTACCCTGATTTCGGACTTCCATAGACACATAATCATATTACCAATGGAATTCCGAGGGGGTCTATCCAGAGCGAAGCTGTTTCCCGTACCATCGGTAAAACACAACCTCCTATTACACTTGCATGAGTATCCTATACCCAAATATATGAGAACTATGTCGTTGTGCCCTCACAACGCGCACAAGTGTAATACTAGTCTTTTACGCATTATCGATGTCCAATCTCGATAATACTCTGACTAGGGATATTTAATGATTTATCCTTCGTGGATTGATACTGTCTCATATCATTCTCAATCCAGGAACAAATCATAGGGACCTCATATCATTTATATATCTTGTTGATCTAATCACAAATGATAAGAGAGCAACCTCCTTTGTCACATAGTTAATTTGTACAACAACACCATGATCTGTACAAATAGTGACGCTATGGGTCATAATTGTCCAACAACAACTGTGATCAAAATTTTAAAAGAAAATATGTTGAGTCGATTTGGAATCCATCAGGCCATCATAAGCGATGTAGGTAAACACTTTTGTAATAGACCCTTTGAGTCCTTAATGAAAAAATTATGGAGTCACACACAAAGTTTCCACCTCTTATCACCCCTAGACAAACAAGCAAGTTGAATTAGCGAATAGGGAAATTAAACAAATTTTTTAAAAAACGATTAACCCAGATCGCAAAGATTAGTCTCTTCGATGATGCACTATGGGCATATCGAACAACTTTCAAAACATCTTTGGGAATATCCCCATATCGTCTAGTTTATGGAAAACCTTGTCATTTGCCTGTAGAACTTGAGCATAAAGTATTTTGGGCTATTAAAGCATTCAATTCAAACCTTGAAAATGCCGGTCATGAACGTAAATTGCAACTAAATGAACTTGAAGAGTTAGGAAATGATTCATATGAGAATACGAAAATTCTTAAAGCTAAAACTAAGGCCTTTCATAATAGTTGAATTTCACAAAAAATATTTGAAGTTGGTCAAAATAATACACTTTATTAATAAACTTTTACGACTTAAATTCCAAATTTAATCGTTACGGGTCTCAAAGCCCGATTAATATCCAATATTAATTTAATTAAAGTCAAATGGGCTTTTAATTAATTTCTTTAAGGCGTGGACTTTTGGTCAACTCGGGTCAAACCCAATAACCAAAGTCCAATCTGGGAGTTACCCCATAAGCCCAGAAATCAATTTAGGCCCATTGGGCCCAATTAAAGTTTAAAGGTCCATTATTCGCATTTGGGCTTTATGGATGCGGTTTTGGGCCCAATTGGATCCAATCCATTTTGCCTAAACCTAACTTGGTACAACCAAGCCCAATAAGCCCATTTACAACCCTTAAGCCCATTTCACAAAATTAGGCCCAATTCAATTAAATTACAAAATCCAATTTCAATTTGTATTTAATACTAATTCGCTATTTAATTCCAAATTAAATAATACACTTATTAATAAACTTTTACGACTTAAATTCCAAATTTAATCGTTACGGGTCTCAAAGCCCGATTAATATCCAATATTAATTTAATTAAAGTCCAATGGGCTTTTAATTAATTTCTTTAAGGCGTGGACTTTTGGTCAACTCGGGTCAAACCCAATAACCAAAGTCCAATCTGGGAGTTACCCCATAAGCCCAGAAATCAATTTAGGCCCATTGGCCCAATTAAACTTTAAAGGTCCATTATTCGCATTTGGGCTTTATTGATGCGGTTTTGGGCCCAATTGGATCCAATCCATTTTGCCTAAACCTAACTTGGTACAACCAAGCCCAATAAGCCAATTTACAACCCTTAAGCCCAATTTCACAAAATTAGGCCCAATTCAATTAAATTACAAAATCCAATTTCAATTTGTATTTAATACTAATTCGCTATTTAATTCCAAATTAAATAATACACTTTATTAATAAACTTTTACGACTTAAATTCCAAATTTAATCGTTACGGGTCTCAAAGCCCGATTAATATCCAATATTAATTTAATTAAAGTCCAATGGGCTTTTAATTAATTTCTTTAAGGCGTGGACTTTTGGTCAACTCGGGTCAAACCCAATAACCAAAGTCCAATCTGGGAGTTACCCCATAAGCCCAGAAATCAATTTAGGCCCATTGGGCCTAATTAAAGTTTAAAGGTCCATTATTCGCTTTTGGGCTTTATGGATGCGGTTTTGGGCCCAATTGGATCCAATCCATTTTGCCTAAACCTAACTTGGTACAACCAAGCCCAATAAGCCCATTTACAACCCTTAAGCCCAATTTCACAAAATTAGGCCCAATTCAATTAAATTACAAAATCCAATTTCAATTTGTATTTAATACTAATTCGCTATTTAATTCCAAATTAAATAATACACTTTATTAATAAACTTTTACGACTTAAATTCCAAATTTAATCGTTACGGGTCTCAAAGCCGATTAATATCCAATATTAATTTAATTAAAGTCCAATGGGCTTTTAATTAATTTCTTTAAGGCGTGGACTTTTGGTCAACTCGGGTCAAACCCAATAACCAAAGTCCAATCTGGGAGTTACCCCATAAGCCCAGAAATCAATTTAGGCCCATTGGGCCCAATTAAAGTTTAAAGGTCCATTATTCGCATTTGGGCTTTATGGATGCGGTTTTGGGCCCAATTGGATCCAATCCATTTTGCCTAAACCTAACTTGGTACAACCAAGCCCAATAAGCCCATTTACAACCCTTAAGCCCAATTTCACAAAATTAGGCCCAATTCAATTAAATTACAAAATCCAATTTCAATTTGTATTTAATACTAATTCGCTATTTAATTCCAAATTAAATAATACACTTTATTAATAAACTTTTACGACTTAAATTCCAAATTTAATCGTTACGGGTCTCAAAGCCCGATTATATCCAATATTAATTTAATTAAAGTCCAATGGGCTTTTAATTAATTTCTTTAAGGCGTGGACTTTTGGTCAACTCGGGTCAAACCCAATAACCAAAGTCCAATCTGGGAGTTACCCCATAAGCCCAGAAATCAATTTAGGCCCTTTGGGCCCAATTAAACTTTAAAGGTCCATTATTCGCATTTGGGCTTTATTGATGCGGTTTTGGGCCCAATTGGATCCAATCCATTTTGCCTAAACCTAACTTGGTACAACCAAGCCCAATAAGCCAATTTACAACCCTTAAGCCCAATTTCACAAAATTAGGCCCAATTCAATTAAATTACAAAATCCAATTTCAATTTGTATTTAATACTAATTCGCTATTTAATTCCAAATTAAATAATACACTTTATTAATAACTTTTACGACTTAAATTCCAAATTTAATCGTTACGGGTCTCAAAGCCCGATTAATATCCAATATTAATTTAATTAAAGTCCAATGGGCTTTTAATTAATTTCTTTAAGGCGTGGACTTTTGGTCAACTCGGGTCAAACCCAATAACCAAAGTCCAATCTGGGAGTTACCCCATAAGCCCAGAAATCAATTTAGGCCCATTGGGCCCAATTAAAGTTTAAAGGTCCATTATTCGCATTTGGGCTTTATGGATGCGGTTTTGGGCCCAATTGGATCCAATCCATTTTGCCTAAACCTAACTTGGTACAACCAAGCCCAATAAGCCCATTTACAACCCTTAAGCCTAATTTCACAAAATTAGGCCCAATTCAATTAAATTACAAAATCCAATTTCAATTTGTATTTAATACTAATTCGCTATTTAATTCCAAATTAAATAATACACTTTATTAATAAACTTTTACGACTTAAATTCCAAATTTAATCGTTACGGGTCTCAAAGCCCGATTAATATCCAATATTAATTTAATTAAAGTCCAATGGGCTTTTAATTAATTTCTTTAAGGCGTGGACTTTTGGTCAACTCGGGTCAAACCCAATAACCAAAGTCCAATCTGGGAGTTACCCCATAAGCCCAGAAATCAATTTAGGCCCATTAGGCCCAATTAAACTTTAAAGGTCCATTATTCGTATTTGGGCTTTATGGATGCGGTTTTGGGCCCAATTGGATCCAATCCATTTTGCCTAAACCTAACTTGGTACAACCAAGCCCATAAGCCCATTTACAACCCTTAAGCCAATTTCACAAAATTAGGCCCAATTCAATTAAATTACAAAATCCAATTTCACAATTTAATTACCAAAGTGTATAGCATTATTAATTACCCAAATCAATATTTCCAAAACACCAATTAGCCTAATTAATCACGCTCTTCATCATTAAATCATGTCCAACACAATTTAACAAAAATCAAACCCAATTCACATGCTTCAAAGTCTCGGCCAAGGGGAAATTTCATGCCCAAATCAAATTCAATCCAATTAAATTCAATTCAACATTAAATCAATATCCCCAAATGATTTCCAACACATCCAATGATCAAAATCAAAAAATCCAAGACAATTTAGGGCATCCATATTTTCGGCCAAGCCTCCAAAATTTGGGGAAAAATGTTCCAAACACATTTTCATCAAATTGATCCAATCAATCCTCAATTAAACATCAATTAAACATATTAAATCATCCAATTTCATTATTCATGCTCAAAATCAATTTTGCCCAATTTTAACCCTAAATCATTTTCATGCTCAATATTGGCTCAAGATACCATTGTTGGATTCTCTAAGGTCCAAGGATCATTATCAAGCAATGAAACAAGTGAATACAACAAAGGAGAATGGCGGAATCATACTCACATCGAACAGATTGGATGCTACGAAGAACAAAAATTTCTGGTTTCTGCCCACTGTCACAGCTCACGGCAGTGAGGTTTTTGGCTTCCTCCATTTGCGGCTTTGGATCATCTTCAAGGCAAGCTCCAACCTTGTGTTGATTCCAAGCACACGGGTGGGTTTCCCTATCACCTACGGATGACTCTTTGAGTGCTACCTCTTTATGTATTTTGCAACAAAATACTCATTCTTCTTATTGCCATTCTCGGTAGTGCAGTGAAGGAAGAACACTGCCCTTTTAGGCGTGAGAAAGATGAAGAGAAAGAGAGAGAATGGTTTGTGTTGGTTGCCAAAAAGTGTATCTTATACACTTTAATGAATTTCAAATTCATTTACACAAAATTTGGCTTTCCAAAAGTCAAAGATTTAATGCCAACCAACCCCATCAACTATTCACATCACTCAATCAATCAAGTGACAAGTTGTCACATCACTCAAAGTGACTAATGATTTGACGCTTGATGTGACTAGCGATTTGACGCTTGATTTGACTTGCGTGCCGCACTCGAATTCGAAATACTAATGCGCTCGCAAACAATCTCGGGCTCAGGTTCGTTAATTCCAAATTAACGAATTTTCCGTTGCGACGTAATTAAATGATTTTGCCTAGCGAAATCACTATTCACGTCGCTAACGAATTAATTCTAAATTAACTCGTTCGTCGGAATTAAAATCTAATTTTAATTCCGCGTCGAAATCCAATTTCTTATAATATATCAAATATATTATTTAATTGATTAATTCCAAATTAATCGTTATCTCTCTTTAATTGATATTTTATCCTAGATAAAATATCTCCGTAATTAATCCCAGATTAATTTTCTCTCTCATCATTAATTAATCCCAGATTAATAAAAGTGCGAGTCATACGTCATCGGTGAATCTTCGGGAAGCGACCCATGAGATCCCCGGATATGTTGGCAGTAAATTTGGTCGTCGGACTATCCGAACACGTAAGTACCTCGTACTACGTTTGTACCGATTTACAAGACAAGGTTGGCTTCTAGCAAAGCGCCATGCCTACCCAATTCTCCAGAAACATGCTTACAGGAATAAGCAATCTATATCAGGCGTAGTATACATAGTATCGTATATGTCGATCCAGTATCGGATGATCACGTGCTAGGCCTGGGGCTGGAATTGTGTATGCCCCGTACGAAGCACATGTCAGATGTCTGGTAACTAGTCTCTATAATCGGATATATATGACCTTGTCATAATATCCGATAACTGCAGCATTTAAGAGAACCAGTCCTGTATCCTACGTGACCATCATCTCCACTATGACTGGAGTGATACTTCCGTCTTGACATCACACCCAACACACTACGATTCTCTATATACCCAGAAGAGGCGTACACAGAAACGGGTTAAAGCCCTGGACGACCAAAACCAAAGTATATTGATTGTCACAAGTATTAGCGGTGCAAGTCTCAAGTTAAGACCAAATACACCTACCCTGATTTCGGACTTCCATAGACACATAATCATATTACCAATGGAATTCCGAGGGGGTCTATCCAGAGCGAAGCTGTTTCCCGTACCATCGGTAAAACACAACCTCCTATTACACTTGCATGAGTATCCTATACCCAAATATATAAGAACTATGTCGTTGTGCCCTCACAACGCGCACAAGTGTAATACTAGTCTTTTACGCATTATCGATGTCCAATCTTGATAATACTCTGACTAGGGATATTTAATGATTTATCCTTCGTGGATTGATACTGTCTCATATCATTCTCAATCCAGGAACAAATCATAGGGACCTCATATCATTTATATATCTTGTTGATCTAATCACAAATGATAAGAGAGCAATCTCCTTTGTCACATAGTTAATTTGTACAACAACACCATGATCTGTACAAATAGTGACGTAATGGGTCATAATTGTCCAACAACAACTGTGATCAAATTTTAAAAGAAAATATGTTGAGTCGATTTGGAATCCATCAGGCCATCATAAGCGATGTAGGTAAACACTTTTGTAATAGACCCTTTGAGTCCTTAATGAAAAAATTATGGAGTCACACACAAAGTTTCCACCTCTTATCACCCCTAGACAAACAAGCAAGTTGAATTAGCGAATAGGGAAATTAAACAAATTTTATAAAAAACGATTAACCCAGATCGCAAAGATTAGTCTCTTCGATGATGCACTATGGGCATATCGAACAACTTTCAAAACATCTTTGGGAATATCCCCATATCATCTAGTTTATGGAAAACCTTGTCATTTGCCTGTAGAACTTGAGCATAAAGTATTTTGGGCTATTAATGCATTCAATTCAAACCTTGAAAATGCCGGTCATGAACGTAAATTGCAACTAAATGAACTTGAAGAGTTAGGAAATGATTCATATGAGAATACGAAAATTCTTAAAGCTAAAACTAAGGCCTTTCATAATAGTTGAATTTCACGAAAAATATTTGATGTTGGTCAAAATATTTTGCTTTATAATTCTCGTCTTCATTTATTTCCTGGAAAATTAAAATCCAGATGGAGTAGCCCATTTATTGTGAAACACATTTATCTATATGGGGCTATTGACATTGAGAATCCTATGGATGGTGATATATTTAAAGTAAATGGACAGCGTCTGAAATTTTTTTTGGAGTGCTCAAAATTTCAAGAAACTTTTTCCTGTCAAACCCATTATACCTTGATTGATGTAATTTCTTTTATTTTCTATTTACTATTTCTCCTTTTCCATTTTCTTAGTTCTACAACATTTTTATTTTTTATTTTTTATCTCACACCTTGGTAAAGCAGCGGATAACTGTACTCCGTGACTCAAAGTTGGTTATTTCAGTTTCCTAAAATTACCGATACCTTACAAACCAAAGTATGGAAGAAACTCTTGCAAACCTCCGCAAACATTTTCCTTCTCTTCCCCAAAATGCTATGACAAAAATTTACAATGCACGCACAGAAAGAAAAAGACTTCTTATGATTCATGGTATTCCTTGTGATATTCGTTGGGTAATTGAAGAAAGTGTTCGCTTGGCAGGTGTGTCATCTGACTCCTTCATTCCTTACATGCATGGTTTAGGGAAAAAGCACCTATTCTAAAAAACGAAGAGCTAAACAATTAGGTGTTTGTTATAAGTGTGCACGTTGTACATGCAACACTCGTTGTCGTTCTTTAGGAATGGTGTCTGAGATCGCGAAGATAAAATTCAATTCATTAGAGATGGACTGAGTAAGAAGCCTTTTGATGATATATCATTGACTCTTGAGATGTATCCTTGTGTATATGTTCATCGTGAAATTCGCATATTACACACACAATTTCAAAAAGAAAGACAACAATACAGTCTTGGGAATCTGACTTTGAAAGACTATGTTTGCCAATTTATAAGAAAGTTGGATGAGAAGCCTATCCCCGACCCATAGAGGGCGTTCAAGCTGTTATTGGACGTAAGACTAGAGGAAGATGTGAGCCACAATCACAACTACCGGTATATATATTTTAAAATTATTGCATTGATTTCCTTTACTTTAAATTACTGTTTTGATTTACTTTTTAACCGACAATATCTAACCTTTTTGTTCACGATCTATTTTCCTAATAATTGTCATTTTGTAGGTATTGGTGCCCTTATTACTCACCCTTTTCAGGATCTATAAATTCAGCTCATCACTTCTCTCTCTTCAACACATAT
The DNA here is from genome assembly GCA_019454045.1 of Zanthoxylum bungeanum. Classification (NCBI taxonomy): domain Eukaryota; kingdom Viridiplantae; phylum Streptophyta; class Magnoliopsida; order Sapindales; family Rutaceae; genus Zanthoxylum; species Zanthoxylum bungeanum. The sequence continues at coordinate 73,820 of SKCR01028667.1, read as the reverse complement.
AGCTAAGAGAGATAGTACAAATGGAGACAACTTCAAAACGGTGATTCACTAATATCTGTGTGTTTTGTGGAACTAGCTCCGAAACTAAACCAAAATTTGTGGAGGCTGCGAGAGAATTGGGAAGAGTTATGGAAAATAGAAACATTCACTTAGTATATGGCGGTGGCAATCTTGGATTGATGGGGTGTATTTCAAAAGCTGTACAAGAAGGTGGCAGTCAAGTTTTGAGGATCATTCCAAAACCCTTAACAGAGGACAACATCATCGGAAAATCAAATGGCGAAGAATGCATTGTCCCAGGTATGTCTGAAAGACTCACTGAAATGATCAATCATGCTGATGCTTTCATTGCTTTACCAGGTGGGCTAGGAACATTGGAAGAAATATTCACAGTTGCGTCATGGGAAAACTTGAATATTCACCAAAAACCCATTGGCCTGTTTAATGTTAATGGATTTTTCGATTTTCTTTTTGTATTTCTTGAAGATACCAAAAGAAATGGGTTTATTTCAAAACCGGTAAGAGATATCTTCCTAACTGCAAGAAAAGTTGATGATTTAATTGACCAACTCTTAGCTTATGAACCAAGAATCGACCCTATTCTTTCCAAGTTGAATTGGTCTGGTAACGATCGTGGCAAAAATCACAAAGTAAACCTGGACCTTAATCTGTAATCTTTAGTTACAGCTGTAACTGTCAATTCCATAATAACCAGGTGATATCTTCTAAACTCTACTTCTCTTTCGTTAAACATTGGGGACAATGTCTCATTTTGGTTAGGGGGAGAGGATAGTTTACTATATAATTTTCATGTTTCATTGATGTTTAATTAAAAAAAAGTTTTTAATTTGTTGTTATTTTGTGTGTGAGAATATATATTCATATATATACATATAAACTAACAACAAATTTATTTTCTAAACCGAGTGGAATTGTTGTTCAGAGGTGGCTGTGTAAGGAGTTTTCACTCATGAGACGCATCTCAGTATAATTCGTAATAAGTGATTTATTGTTCTTTTCTCTTTGAATCATTTAAATTTGTGAATTCTCCATAACATTGATTAAATTTGATCTTTATATGCTCATCTGACAGATATTATCAACAACATGGTAACATAAGATCATGAGTGGTAAGTGAAAATTCTGTAATATTCAGTTCTCTAGTCTGTTGGAGGTAACACCTAAAGACAGTGAAATTTTTTTTTTGCAAAAAAAAAAAAAATTTGGTGTTTGAATAAAGTTCATTTTCGTAGCTTTTTTAACTCGAGCAATTAAGTCCGTATGGGTGTCTTAACACTTAGTACCCTAAGGCCAATTGGTCTGGGAATTACTGACCCAAAGCTTGTTACAAGGGTTAAAAGGAAAGCTTAAGGGAATCAGACACTTTTTATCTAAAATCCGAACAATTAAGTCCGTAGAGGTGTTTTAACACTTAGTGCCCTAAAACTAACTGGTTTGGGAGTCACTGCCCAAAGTTTGATACATGGATTGAAGATAGGTTTTGGACACTTTTTATCTGAGATCCGAGCAATTAAGTCCGTAGGAGTGTCTAAACACCTAGTAAGCTAAAACCAACTGGTTTGGGAGTCATTGACCCAAAGTTCGATACATGGATTGAAGATATGTTTATAAATAAACTTTCACTGCCAAAATTTGTAAACTCTAATATTATTTTAGGACAAAAATATTACTCTCTTTTCAACAAATATCTGTGTTATTGTGGGCATAATATGTTGATTAATACCTTGTTTTATGAGTATATGGAAGAATGATAAAAAGTACATGAGAAGTCATTTATTTGATCATTTAGAAAGAAAGAAAACAATTGTTGACTTAGATAAGAATTTTTCTTTTAGATTCCGCTTGAATTACTAGGGACTAATAATAAGCTGGTTGGGGGTGTGATGAATACTAAAAAGTGCATATTTATTATACGATAAGTCAATCATTTTACACTTATAGTTTCACTAATTCCCTTAAATTACCACATTTGTAAAATAATATTTTAAGTTGTTTTGAGTGTTTTTACTGTGTTATTTTATGTTTTTTTGATAGGTAAAATACTGCTCGAAAGCTCGACAGGACAAACCAGACTTGGAATATGGCAAAAGCGGAAATTCAGCTTTCGTGTCACGACAAGGAAATGACGGCGAGTCGCGACGCGCCTAATAAAACAAAGACACCATCGAACATGCTATTCTCGTAATATGCATCCCCATCATGACACTCACGTCGCGACGTGGAGAAGCCTAGGCGCATCGCAACACGCCTAATAAATAAAGAACCGCCGAACGCATTATTCTCTAAACATGTGTCCCCATCGTGGCACTTGCGTCGCGACGCGCCGACCAAAATCTGCCTATAAATTGAAGCGTCCAGCAGAAGAAATTTTCATACTTTTCTTTCCGACTTCTATATAGATTTTGGAAGAGAGTGTCTTGAGTGTTTATTTTTCTTTAAATCTTTTTGTAATGTCCTTTTCTTTCAGTAATAAAATTATGAGTATGTTTAATTACAAAATGAGTAGCTAATTTCTTTTCTGTTGGGGTAAGAGTGAAGCTTTTGTAATGAAAACTTAAATTAAACTCGCTTCTATTATAATAAATAAATTGAAATCTAATGATTAAAACTTGATTTAGATCTATATTAATTATTGACAATATCTTGCTACCGCCTTTATGGCTGGTTTTATCTTGCTACCGTCTATATGGCTGGTTTATCTTTCTACCACCTATATGGCTGGTTTTATCTTACTACTGCCTTTATGCCTGGTTTTATCTTTCTACCGCTTATATGGCTGGTTTTATGTTTTTGGCATACTTAGTACCTTGACAGGACTAATTATTGACATAAATGACTACCACCTTTATGGCTGATTTTATATTTGGCATAATTAATTCCTGAGATAAATTAATTGGGTAACAAAGGTAATTTATATATTATAATTAAGCGAGATTTCTGAGTTCAAAAGAATAAAAGTGGATTCCTCTAACTCTAGCATTTCATTTTATTATTGCATTCCAAATCTAAAAGTCTCCAACTACTTCAACAAATAAAAATTTTCTTTTTCGCACTGCTCATCATTCTATTTTGCTAAATCTCTTCCCCGTGGATCGATCTCAGACTTACTGGGTTATTTTATTACTTCGACACTCTTATACTTGGGAGTACATGACCACTTTCGAGCGTGTCATGGTCCTTGCATGAGACTTTATTTGAAGGTTTTATTATGTCTAAGGAAGATTGGAATCGGTCTTGGACGTACATGGGCTTCCTTGATTGATTTTGGGCTTAATTTCCGAATGGTGTATTAGTAGTGGCGGGATTTGCGCCGTCTTCATAATTTGGCCATAAAATTCTCATCTGATGTCCGATTTTGGTGATTCAAGTTGTATTGGAAAGAAGACTCATGGATCTACAACTTTGTAGTTTACGTCAAACTCTAATTCAGAATCTGTCATGTCAAAATGTGCATGCAAGTTATCCATACAGCTTTTATGTTATATATATATTTTTAAGGTTATGTAATGTTTAGGTGTTGGGCTGAACTTTAATTAAATTATAAAGCCCATGTACGAAACTTTGAAGATTGTAAGTATTATTAGGTTTAGTTTGCTAGGGTTTTATTATGTTTAAGTAGAATTAGGGTTAGCCACCTATTTAAAGGGGCATTATTCATCATAACACAAAAAACCTATCTTTTAATAAAAATCACTATTATCTTAAGACTTGAGTAACCCTCAACTTATTCTCATTGACTTTGGCTTATCAAAGGCTTGCTAACCATTTGTGGCGCCCCCTTAACACTCTAGGTTTCTATTGCTTGCTCTTTAAAGGTTTAGAGTTTTGATTTCGTTCTGCCTTTGCTTTCTTGGGAATGATCTCAATCTTTTGTGGGTTTGCTTGGCTTGTTCCAAGCAGGTTTTCATCAGTTGGTATCAGAGCAAAGGTTCCAAGGTCATTTTATCCTTTTATTTTCTTTGTGTTTCATTCATAAAAAAATATAAACAAAAAAAAAGTTTCTTCTTTTGTTTCCATTCAGTTTTGCTTCTTGTTTTTGTCTTGTATTATTTCCATCGGTTTGTTTCTTCTTGTGTTTTGTTATTGCCTTGTTTCAATTCGATCATTGTCTTAATTTTAAATCTTTGTACAATTTCCTTGTACTGTTGAGTCATTAGAGTCAAAAAGAAAAATCCAAAAAAAAAAAAAATCAGTTTTATTGTCCAGAAATTTTAAGCCGCGCACCAAACTTTGAACATCCATATCTTTTAATCCAGAAAGAGTTACGAGACCCATAATATATCGATTTATAAGTACTTGAGGAGGCTCATTCGAGAATGGTTGGTCGAACTCTGTCCGTTACATATCGAGCCTCAAAATCTCTATAAAATATTTGTTATGTATTCTATCCAGTTTCAGTTCAGTTTGTGTTGGTTTGGTGTTTTTAGTCAGATTCTTTGTGCTTTTTTTTTTTTGTATTCTTTGTGATTCTTTAAGTTTTTAATTATTATTGGTGTCTTTTCAAGTAAGAGGTTGATTTATATACATAATCTGATGGATAAAAGGGTATTTATCTTTCACACGAGATGCCTATCAATAGTAAAGTGTGTAGTATGATTATTAATAGAGGAAATCTCATAAATTTAGCTAGCACTACTCTTGGAAAAATTGGGATTACCATTGATACCTCTTGATAGACCTTATAACTGGACGAGTGATTTTGGAGAGTTCGAGGTTGATAAGCAGGTTGTGGTTAGTTTTACAATTGGGAAGTATGTTGACCAAGTAGTGTGTGACATGGTTCCTATTGTCATACACATGTTTTATTGGGTAAGCCTTGGTATAATTTCAATAAAGTAGTTTATGATATAGATAAGAATATGCATAAATTTAGGTATGATGGAAAAATTATCAAGCTTGCTCCTTTAATCCAACAAGAGGTCTATAAGGAAGAGTTGCACATGCAGAGGAATGAAGAAGAGTGGGATAAAAGGAAGAGTGAGATTGCTGAGTTTAGAATGTTACTAGGAGAGCTCCCAGAATTGATAGAGAAAAAGACGTTAGAAAAATATGAAGTGAAGAAGGATATGAGCGTAGTCTTGAGTAATTAAATGAAACATGTTGACGTTTTTATGAATAAGAGTGAGGTGGTTGATGATGTTGATGACAATGATGATATTGATGTGAGCAATAACATTAATGATGCTGATTTGGTTGTTCATGATGCCAATGAAGTGCTTGATGTTACTGTTAAGGGTGAATATCATATGGAGCAATCTGATTTTGGTTGTGAGGCCATGAGTTATGAGGTGTAAAAAGTGCATGTGGCCGAATATGTAGAGTTTGATCAGATCGTGGATGCGTGTGTTGATTGTTTGAGGAAGCGACATGGGCATATTGAGTTTGTGTTCAATGAGGTTTCAAATGTAAATCCAGATGGGAATCTCTTTGGGGTTGCAAGTGGAGTTAAGAATGATAGTATCAATGGAGAGATTGAGAGGGGGAAAACATTGGAAAAAATTCATTCATTGGCTTTAATGACTTTTGCTCACCATAACCATTCTTTTCCATGTGATTTTATTTTGTTCCATGATTGTCGTCACATTGATCTTGTCATTTTTTTCAATGATTCGGGTTTGGATTCGAGGCCGAATCCTTTTCAAGAGAGGGAGAATAATGTGATCCATAATGAGCTCGATTTGTTGGGCCAAGTTAACTTGAAGTTGTGGCTGATTGCATGGCTTGGTCAGATTGATGTATTTGGGACATTTTGGTGGATTTGAAAGATTCCTTGGGTTCTGGAGTTTGTCCCATGCATGAGACATTATATGAAAGCTTTATTATGACTAAGGCAAGATTGGAATGGGTCTTGGACAAGATGGGGTAGCCTTGATTGATTTTGAGTTTAATTTCTGATGGTGCATTAGTAGTGGTGAAATTTGCACAGTCTTCGTATTTTGGCTATACCTTTCTCATCTGATGTCTGATTTTGATGATTCAAGTTGCATTGTAAAGAAGACTCATGGGTCTACAACTTTTTAGTTTACGTCAAACTCCAATTCAGAATCCCTCATGGTCCAAATGTGGATGAAAGTTATCTTTTCAGCTTTTGTGTCATATATTTTTTAAGGTTATGTAATGTTTAAGTGGTGGGCTGAACTTTAATTAAATTATAAAGAAAATGTACGAAAATTTGAAGGATTTTAAGTGTTATTGGGTTTATTTTGCTAGGGTTTTATTATGTTTAAGTAGAATTAGGGTTAACCACCTATTTAAAGGGGCATTATTCATCATAACCCAAAAAAAACTATCTTTTATAAAAATCACTATTATCTTGAGACTTGAGTAACCCTCAACTTATTCTCATTGACTTTGGCTTATCAAAGGCTTGCTAACCCTTTATGACGCCCCCTTAGCACTCTAGGTTTCTGTTGGTTGCTCTTCAGAGGTTTAGAGTTTTGATTCCATTTTATCTTAGCTTTCTGGGAACGATCTCAATCTTTTGTGGGTTTGCTTGGCTATTCCAAGCAGGTTTTCGTCATATATCATTTATGGTAATGAAGAATTTTTTTAATATGATTTTAAAAAATTCAACATTACATTAATGGTATTTAAAACCTTTTCAACATGACATTAATTGTCATTATGATGACAATTAATAAGTTAGTTGGCTAAAAAAATTTAGGTAAAGAAAATATTAGGGTGGCTGAATTTTGCAATAAGTGGGCTTAGGGTTTTTGTTTATTTTTGAGAATATTAAACCCTAAGTGTAAAAGGATAAGGAAGTTATCATTTTACTGCAATTCATTATTGAAAAAAACCTAGCTACTATTGTTCTTGTTTTCTCTCAAGTGTTGAAAGAAAAAGAAAAGAACAAAAGAAAATAAAAATTCTGATGTGACAAAAAGTTGTTTCAATCTCTAAAGAGTTTAACGATTTTGTTTTATGAGTGAAGCCCATATTGTTGTGTTTTCTAGGTCAAACCAAGATTATTTAAGAAAGAAATCATGTGAATATAACAAAGTAAGAATGTAGAAAATACTCACTTTGATAGGTTTTGGATTTAGGAGATAACAAAAATTCCAAGCCTTTGTGTTGTGCTCCAAGCTCCCCTTTGATGTATGTAAAGCTTCCAAGCATCTCCTTGAATTCCAAACTCATCGATATGTTTCCCTAACACCTTTGTAAGACTCATTGGATGTGCTAGTACCTTTGATTTTGAAGCAAAATCAAGAAGCAAATGAGCCTTAGGCTCACGGCAATTTGAGAGAAAATGAGGCCAAGTTTCGGCCACGATGAAGAAGGAAAGAGAGAGATATTTTTGTTTTGGTAATTTTTGTTTTCTAAAACAATTACCACACATTTCAAAATTCAAACTCAATTTAGGTATATGCTTTTCCAAAAAGCAAAAATAAAGTGTTGGAGGGAAAAATGTATTTAAAGCCTCTAACCACTTCCAACACCAAATTGACACTTGATGGACAAGTGATGTGACTTGAGTTGTGACTTGTGATGTGACTTGTGGGCCCCACTTAAATTAAAAATCCGAGTGGGCCTGCAAACACATTCCGGGCTCGGGTTCGTTAATTCCGAATTAACGAATTTTCCGTTGCGACGTAATTAAATCAAATTTAATTAAATAATTATGCCTAGCAAATTACTATTTACGTGGCTAGCGAATTAATTCTAAATTAATTCGTTCGCCCGAATTAAAATCCAATTTTAATTCCGCATCAAAATCTAATTTCGTTTAATATATCAAATATATTATTTTATCGATTAATTCCAAATTAATCGTTCTCTCTCTCTATTGAATTTTATCCCAGATAAAATTCTCCGTAATTAATCCTATATTAATTTTCTCTCTCTTTCAATTAATCCCAGATTAATTATGTTCGAGTCATAAGTCATCAGTGAATCTTCGGGAAGCGACCCATGAGATCCCTGGATATGTTGGCAGTAAATTCGGTCATCGGAGTATCTGAATACGTACGTACCTAGTACCACGTTCTTACCAATTTACAAGACATGGTTGGCTTCTAGCAAAGCACCGTGTCTACCCAATTCTCCATAAATATTCTTTTCAGGAATATGTTATCTTTGTCAGGCGTAGTATACGTAGTATTGCATATTGCGATCCAGTATCGGATGTCACATGCTAGGCGTGGGGCTGGAATTGTGTCTGCCCCGTACGAAGCATATATCGGATCTCTGGTAACTAGTCTCTATAATAGGATAAACATGACCTAGTCATATTATCCCGATGACTGCAGTACACATAAGAGTACTAGTTCTGTATCCTACGTGATCATCATCTCCATATGACTGATGTGATGCTTCCATCTTGACATCATACCCAATACACTACGATTCTCAATATACCCAGAAGAGGCGTACACAGAACCTGTTAAAGCCCTGGACGACTAAAACCAAAGTATATTGATTGTCGCAAGTATTAACGATGCAAGTCTCAGGTTAAGACCAAATACACCTACCCTGATTCGGACTTCCATAGACACATAGTCATACTACTAATGGAATTCCGAGGGGTCTATCCAGAGTGAAGTTGTTTCCGTACCATCGGTAAACACAACCTCCTATTACACTTGCATAAGTATCCAATACTTAAATATATGAGAACTATGTCGTTATGCTCCCACAACGTGCACACGTGCAATACTAGTCTACTCCGCATTATCGATGTCCAATCTCGATAATACTACGACTAGGGATATTTTAATGATTAAACCTTAGGGGATTAACATTGTCTCATATCTTATTAATCCGGAACTAATCATATGGACTTCTATCATTTATGTATCTTGGTAATCCAATTACAAATGATAAAAAAGCAATTTCCTTTGTCACATAGTTAATTTGTACAACAACACAATGTTCTATACAAATAGTGGTGCTATGAGTCATAATTGTCCAACACATATATCCTTTTGTTGGTAACGAACCATAGCACGGAAGACTATTCAGAGTTATTTTTGTCCAAAAAATTGGGAATTTAAAGGGATATTTCAATGGTGTCGTGGGGTTATTTTTGTGAGAAAAATCAGACCTGAAACACTACTATATCACACGAAATGGGCTGATTTGGGTGAGATGAGCGCCTATTTTGGGTGCAAACGAATCAGATCTGAGCTACTATTCGGGGACTGTTTTGGGGCTAAAATATTGTTAAAAACGGAAGCAAAACATCAGACCAGGGGTTGGTCAGATTCGGTCATCAAAGGGATGGGCAAGGAAAATTTTCATGGCTGATCGCGGTGCCTAAACCGCTTCCGCTATACGAGTGAAAGTATTTCCTACAATTGGCATCAAGAGCGGGGTTGAAAAGGGTTCTTCACGCTTTTCGTTTTAATTAAAATTTTTTATTTTTAGTGATTTATGATATAATACATGGGACGTCAAGAATAGAAGCCTCAAAGTATGGTTCCAGGCATCCAAGGAAAAAGCCCAATAATCCATTCACGTTATTTGACAATGATAGGGTCCAAGATATACAAGCGAAGGCCTCCCAAATGAGGTTCAAGTTAGTGTCTATTTTAGAGTAGACCGACTGTTAGGGGCCCTAGGTTTTAATATTGGTGTTTATTCTAGAGTGGGCCAAATGTTAGGGGCCCAATATTTTATTTGTAATGAGGATTATTACCTAGGGTTATTTTTGGTTTTTTATATACTAAAATTAGGATTTCCATTATATTATTTAAGCAAGTCTGTCATTAATAAAATGGGATGAATGTTTAACCCTAAAAATTACAATTTCTGTTAGGCACATTGGTGGTGAGGTCGTGGATGGCTAGCCATGGAAGAGTGGATTCTCTTCAAAACTTATCAAAGGAGGTTGTTATCCTTTGTGGCGTTTCAAGCAATTAGGGGTTCGTGAGGCTTGGCTCTTCATGGGTTTCTAATCTCCAAACCTCGTTGTGCTTTCTTGGGCGCTTATAACAATCTTATGTGGGTTTCACACGGGCTTTATTTTCGCGGGGTTCACATCAGTTGAGTTTATAACAATCTCTTTTCGATTTGCTTGTCTTAACCGGGCGCTCATATCAACGTGTCCTTTTAAATCAATTTTAATTCGTGTCCTTTTAAAGAAGCGCCATCATTTTGCTTGAGCTTCATTTGTATGATGGCACTACACTACTATGTGAGTGCTACTGTTTAAAAATCAACCAACTTCATCTTCTTTGACATCATCTCCTTTATAAACTTCACATAATTAGGCATTTGTTATAATGCGTTGGCGAATGGGATGTTGATATGGATCTTTTTAAAGATATCTAGGAACTTGGAAAACTGATAATCCAGCTTCTTCCTTTGAAAGTGTTGGGGATATGGCAAAGGTGTCCTCGGGATGGGGGTTGTTGGACAATTATGACCCACAGCGTCACTATTTGTACAGATCATGGTGTTGTTGTACAAATTAACTATGTGACAAAGGAGATTGCACTCTTATCATTTGTGATTAGATCACCTAGATATATATGATAGGAGGTCCTTATGATTTGTTCCTGGATTGAGAATGATATGAGACAGTATCAGTCCACGAAGGATAAATCATTAAACATCCCTAGTCAGAGCATTATCGAGATTGGACATCGATAAATGCGTAAAAGACTAGTATTACACTTGTGCGCGTTATGAGGGCACAACGGCATAGTTCTCATATATTTGGGTATATGATACTCATGCAAGTGTAATAGGAGGTTGTGTTTTACCGATGGTACGGGAAACAGCTTCACTCTGGATAGACCCCCTCAGAATTCCATTGGTAGTATGACTATGTGTCTATGGAAGTCCGAAATCAGGGTAGGTGTATTTGGTATTAACCTGAGACTTGCACCGCTAATACTTGCGACAATCAATATACTTTGGTTGCAGTCGTCTAGGACTTTAACAGGTTCTGTGTACGCCTATGCTGGGTATATTGAGAATCGTAGTGTGTTGGGTGTGATGTCAAGACGGAAGTGTCACTCCAATCATATGGAGATGATGATCGCGCAGGGATACAAAACTTGTTCTCTAAAAAGGTTGCAACCAACAGGATAATATGACTTGGTCATGATTATCCGATATTAAATAGACAAGTTGCTCGTAATCTGATATATGCTTCGTACGTGGCAGACACTGTACCAGCCCCAGGCCTTGCATGTGATCATTCGATACTGGATCGAATACGCAATACTACGTATACTACGCCTGATATAGATCCTTTATTCCTGTAAGGATATTTCTGGAGAATTGGGTAGGCATGGTGCTTTGCTAAAATCCAACCTTGTCTTGTAAATCGGTACAAACGTAGTACTAGGTACTTACGTGTTCGGATAGTCCGACGACCGAATTTACTGCCAACATATCCGGGGATCTCATGGGTCACTTCCCGAAGATTCACCGATGACGTATGACTCGCACTTTTAATTAATCTGGGATTAATTAGATGAGAGAGGAAATTAATCTGGGATTAATTGCGGAGATATTTTATCTGCGATAAAATATCAATTTAAAGAGAAATAACGATTAATTTAGAATTAATCGGAAAATTAATATATTCGAATATTAAACGAGATTGGATTTCGACGCGGAATTAAAATAACACATTCCGGCTTCGGGTTCTCGTTAATTTAATCTGAATTAACGAATTTTCCGTTGCGCCAATTAAATCAAATTTAATTAAATAATTATGCCTAGCAAAATTACTATTCACATCGCTAGCGAATTAATTCGTTCGCCCGAATTAAAATCCAATTTTAATTCCGCATCGAAATCTAATTTAGTTTTACATATCGAATATATTATTTTATCGATTAATTCTAAATTAATCATTATCTCTCTCTCTATTGAATTTTATCCCAGATAAAATTCTCCGTAATTAATCCTAGATTAATTTTCTCTCTCTTTCAATTAATCCCAGATTAATTATGTTCGAGTCATACGTCATCGACGAATCTTTGGGAAGCGACCCATGAGATCCCTGGATTGTTTGCAGTAAATTCGGTCATCGGAGCATCCGAACACGTGCGTACCTAGTACCACGTTCTTACCGATTTACAAGACATGGTTGGCTTCTAGCAAAACATTGTGCCTACCTAATTTTCCAGAAATATTCTTTTCAGGAATATGTAATCTTTGTAAGGCATAATATACGTAGTATTGCATATTGCGATCCAGTATCGGATGTCACATGCTAGGCCTGGGGCTGGAATTGTGTCTGCCTCATACGAAGCATATATCGGATCTCTGGTAACTAGTCTCTATAATCGGATAAACATGACCTAGTCATATTATCCCGATGACTGGAGTACATAAGAGTACTAGTTCCGTATCCTACGTGATCATCATCTCCATATGACTGAAGTGATACTTCCATCTTGACATCACACCCAATACACTACGATTCTCAATATACCCCAGAAGATGCGTACACAGAACCTGTTAAAGCCCCGGACGACCAAAACCAAAGTATATTGATTGTCGCAAGTATTAGCGATGCAAGTCTCAGGTTAAGACCAAATACACCTACCCTGATTCGGACTTCCATAGACACATAGTCATACTACTAATGGAATTCTGAGAGGTCTATCCAGAGCGAAGTTGTTTCCGTACCATCGGTAAACACAACCTCCTATTACACTTGCATAAGTATCCAATACTTAAATATATGAGAACTATGCCGTTATGCTCCCACAACGCGCACAAGTGCAATACTAGTCTATTCCGCATTATCGATGTCAATCTCGATAATACTACGACTAGGGATATTTTAATGATTAAACCTTAGTGGATTAATACAATCTCATATCTTATTAATCCGGAACTAATCATATAGACTTCCATCATTTATGTATCTTGGTAATCCAATTACAAATTATAAAAGAGCAATTTCCTTTGTCACATAGTTAATTTGTACAACACATAATGTTCTGTACAAATAGTGATGCTATGGGTCATAATTGTCCAACAATCTCTCCCACTTGGCCTATAGCCAATCACTCAAGTGACCTACACCTGAACTATGTACGGGCTCGCTCAAACTTCTGCTAAGAAACAGCTTTTGTCTGTGGATTTGCAATGTTATCATCTGATGCGATTTATTCGATCATCACATCGCCACGATGTATGATCCGACGAATCAGATGAAATAGTTGAAGTATATACTTGGATCGTAGATGAGACCATTAATTCTTTAGCCTGTGTTGTAGCCTAGCTCAGCTGCTAACAGAACTAATCCTAATCCAATTAGGATTATATAGATCCAAAGTGCTTCTATTGATGCCTCAGCTTCAGCAATATTCCACTTTTTTTGTTTATTCGGCAATAGTATCTTATAGAAAGATTTCCAGCTCACTGTTCTGTTATTCAAACTATATAGTACACTTATTACGACTTATAGTCATTTTTGTCGGTTTGGAAACTTGCAACGGTGATCCCAGTCACTTCAAGTTCTCCTTCTCCATATTTTAAGAAAGCATCCTTAGTTCGTCTAAGATACTTAAGGATGTTCTTAACATCAATCCACTGACTATCATTTGGATTGGCCTGATTGTGACTCCATATGCTCAAAGCCTATGAGACATCAGGTCACGTACATCTTTTCAATGTACGAGTTCTCGGAGAGTGCCAACAACTTTTAGATCTATCCCAGTAGATCCTTATTCCTAGAATAAAGGTTGCTTCTCCCATGTATTATACATAGAATTTTCATGAAAGCCAAGCTTTCACCGATTGTATTATGGGAATGTCATTTCCAAGAAATGATATATCATCATTATATAGGACAATCATTGTCAGTGCGCTCCCACTAACCTTCTTATATACACAAGAATCATTTTTGTTTTGAATTAAATCATATACCATTATGACTACATCAAAATGCTGGTTCCAATAACGCAATGCTTGCTTCAATCCATTAATGGATCAAATTATCTTGCAAACCTTGTTTGCATGTTTTGGTACGACAAAACCGTCAGGATGTTGTAAACATCCTCTAAAAGGTTTCCGTTTAAAGAAAGCATTTTTGACGTTCAGCTGCCATATTTCATGAATGAAACATGCAGCATTAGCAAGCATTATCCAAATGGATTTAATCATGGCAACTGATAAAAGGTTTCGTCGTAATCGACACAATGTTGATAACGATACCTTTTCGCTACAAACCTAGCTTTGTACGTTTGTATGTTGCCATCCATGTTTGTCTTCCTTGAAGACTCATATAGTACCAATAGACACAATGCCTTCCGATACATCAACCAGTGTCTAAACTTGGTTGGTATACATGGAATCCATTTCGGATTTCATGGCACTTTGCCATAATATGGAGTCGATACAACTCCTCATACGTAGCCAGTTCGTATTCCTCAATAAGATTGACATCTTCATGAGGTGAGATCTCCCAGGTTGTTTTCTGACTCTCTCCGACTTACGCGGTTCTTCTGTATTCGAAGATTATTGGTACAATTTCATCCCTGATAAACTGTTTGTGTTCCGTTAAGGAATCAGTGCCTGGAACAATATTACTCCGATTTTCATCGAGTTTTACTTTCCTCCCACTTACCACTGCATATATGTATTCCTCTTAGGAAAACCGCATGGAGAGAAACAATTAAATTTTTCTCTTGTGAGTTGTATAAGTATTATACTTTGGTTTCCCTAGGATAACCAATTACAAATTAGGCACTTATCCAATTTGGGTTCTAGTTTGGTATCATCCAAACATATGCCTAGCATTTCCAAATCTTCAGGAATGAGAAAACCTAGTTTCTTTCCTGTTCATATCTAATATGAAATCTGTCTAACAGATTTTCATGGAACCTTATTCAAAATAAGTATTGCACTGTTTAATGCGTATCCCTAGAAGGAAAATGGTAGCTCAGAGCGACTCATATTAACCTTACCATGTCCAACAAAGTTCGGTTTCTCTGTTCGGACACACCGTCAATTGAGGTGTTCCGTGAGGAGTCCACTGTGAAAGAATACATATTCTTTCAAATGGTCGAGAAACTTATTGCTTAAGTATTTTCCACCACGGTCTAATGTGACGGTTTAATACTTTAGCCGTCTATCTGTCTACTTCGTGTCGAAACTCTTCAAAAGTTTCTAACTTCTGTTTCAAAAGAACACATAACCATAACGATTCCACATCCGTAAAGGTTACAAAGTATTCATATCCACCTCTAGCCTAGCTAGACATGGGCCCACTTACGTCACTATGAACGAGGGCTAACAGATCGGTGGCACTTGCACTTTTACCAAGTAAAAGGTGTTTTAGGCACTTTGCCTAATAAACTAGATTCGTAGACATCATTTGAATTAGAATCAAATCCGTCCTAGTATCCACTCTTCGAAAGTGTGGATATACGAGTCTTGTTAATGTGTCCCAGACAACAATGCCACAAATAAGTCTCATCTGATTAATTCAGTTTGAGCTATTTGTTTGTCATGTTATACGTTTGAGATTCATTTATATTCTAAATATAAATACTGTTATTCACATCTAATGTGATTATCTCAATATCATCTTTATAAAATAAAACACTTAGTGTTCTAGAATATAAAGGTATACCCGCAAGGGTTAAACTTAGATATAGAGATAATGTTTCTAGTCAAACTAGGTACATTTTAACAGTTTCCTAATTTAAGTACATACCCAAGGGTAGTTCCTAAACTTAGGATTCTACTACGGTTAAAACAGCGACTCTCGTCCCGTTTCCGACTCATAGGTCGATCTCAACTGAAGTCAGTCTCCTGCTAATCAGCAGATTCTGCACATCAGTACATATTTATGTACCAATCTAGTATCAAAAATCCAATTTTGAAACTAATAGTGAACATGTTTATGACAAACATACTTGAAGCCGGAACCTTGCCCCGCCTTCACTTCCTTCACGCCTTGTCCATACGGCAGTCACGCATCCAGTGACCCCGTTTTCCACAGTTTAGGCAGACATCTTGGGTATGTCCTTTGTCTTCCCAGAAGACTGTGATGATTTTGCCTTTGCCCCTTTTAGAAGTTCTGGCTCTGCCTCCTTGAGCATAGCCATCAACTCTCCAAGAGTTTACTCTTGGTTCATAATGAACATGCCCCAGCTTTCGGGTAGAAACTATAAGATCAAATCTTTGGTAGTCTCGGCCACGTAGGTAATGCCCAGCTAACCTAGCTGATCGATGTCAGCAATCATCTGCGACACCTAGTGCTCGACAGATGTACCCTCTGACACACGCGAGCGAAAGAGCTTCTTTTGCAATTTGTACTTCTAAGATCTAAGAATAGATCTATGAAGATCCTTTAATTTCAACATCATGGTATAAAGATCTAATCCTTAATTCTGACGACGGAATTAAAAAGTCATTGCGGTAAGCATAACGGATTGAGCACTAAAGTTATCATCACCATGAGTCTCTTCCAAAACTCATGCTCCACTATTTGCTCAACTCGGGCTCAGGCCCAAGAGGTTTCTCTATCAAATAGAGTAACTTCTAGTTCCCAGGACTATCCTGAGGTTCTATTCCCAATCTGAAAATTAAAGCCGTTTAAAGACATTTTCACCCAGGATTATGTTCTAAACGCTAATCTTTCAGTTATCTTGATTCCAATAGTCCAACTATCTAATCAACGATTTCGGGTACATTTAAATATAATGATTATTATAGTCTAACTATATATAATCAACTATAATTTGATTGGTTAAATTCAAATATGTTGATTACTATAATCCAATTATATAATCAACTATAAATTGAAGTAGTTTGAATACAGTCCAACTGTTTAATTAAAACAACAATAAATATTAGTCCAACTAATATATTTATTTAAAATTGACGAAAATGAAATGAGCATGTATTGGCAAGTATCTAAACGAAATTGCAAATTTAATACTTGCCTCCCACTATTTTTCGGCGAGTCTCTAACCCTCTGTTGAGTACTCGGGAAACCTAGTTTCCTAGTGGGCTAGGATCCCGTTAAATAACACACAATCTTGACTTTGGCCAACAAATTGTATGAAACTTAACTAGGTAGATCTCTAAGATCAATTGGATCTCATCCAATTCCTAGATCCAGTAGATGGACATCCAAGTCCGAAATATATATAATATATGCCAATCTATCCAATATATTGCCTAACCTTTTTCATCTGAATCAACTAAGCCTTGGCTTTGGCATAACAAGCTTAATGATTCCAGTTACGCGGGACCCATTGACCTTGGAAAGGTTCGTAATCGATGTCGATAGACAAGAAGTGATCTTGACTTTGCCCAACAAATCACAACTTGGACAAGACATACGATATGGAACAAAGCCTTCATGATTCAAACACATCCGCGATGGACAAAGGTCTTGACTTTGGCCAACAAACCAGTGCCAATCTTGGATCTTGAGAGAGAATCATTCAATGGAAGGAAAACGCTTAATATTTGTTGAGGGTTTTTCGTGTAATTGGCAACCAGTTAATTATCTTTGATTAGGTCTCATCATACACCTTAAACATGCATTCTAAAAGCATAATAAGGCGTGGTAAATAAATTAATAATGATATGCGGATGAATATTTAAAACATTTTGTTCCTAGAACAAATATCTCATTTTCCTCTCTCCCGCTAGAACTATTCATACTTCTACCCAATTACATAACACTTCTAAAGAAACCTCATATCTTATTGAGGGGAATAGGTGAGAAGAGAAATACAAAGAATCAAGAGGTAATAGGCTGGACACGCAGGTCCAATTTAATAAATTCTAAATTTATTACAATAATTTCCAAAATTGCCCTCACCCATCAAATATCCATCCGATATACATTATTCATACATCACATCCATGTATTCACACAAAACATGTTATCAATCAATCTAATCCAATTAATTAATCTTTGATTAATGACCATCCAATGTTCAAACAACGATTTGAATTGCGCGAGTCCAACTTGTTTAAGAATAAGTACTCAAAGTACATATTCTTGAATTATATCAAACTATAATATTAAATCCACTTTAATTTGTATTCAATACTAATTCTTTATTTAATTCCAAATTAAATAATTACACATTTAATGCGCCTTTTCGACTTAGATTCTAAATCTAATCTAAATGGGTCTCAAAGCCCAATTAACATCCAATGTCAATTTAATTTAAAGTCCAATGGGCTTTCAATTAATTCATAAGGCATGGACTTTGGCAACCAAAGCCCAATAAGGAATCACCCTTTGCCACAAAATTAATTTTGGCCCATTAGGCCCAATTAAATTTTAAAGGCCCAATTATCATATTTGGACTTAATGGAAATGGTTTTAGGCCCAATTGGATCCAACCAATTATCCTAAACCAAACTTGGCCCAACCAAGCCCATTAAGCCCAAATACAACATTTATAGCCCAATTCCAAATTAAGCCTAATTAATTAAATTCCAACATTCCAAATATCACAATTTAATTAATTAAAGTGTAATAGCTATAATTAATTAGTTAAATTAATATTTCCAAAACAGCAATTACACTAATTAATCATGCTTTAACTAATCAATTAATTTCCAACACAAATTGAAACAAAATCAATTCATTCATGCTTCCATAAGCTCATGGAAATTAGAGACTTTTTATATCAATTTTGATTTCAATCCAATTAAATCACAAACTATATATCCCATGCATTTTAAACACATCCAATTGTCTAAAATTCAAAATCACCATGACTTTAAATGGTTCAAACTCTCGGCCAAGCCTCCAAATTTGGGGAAAATTAATCCAATTAATTTTTCTTCAAATTGATCATGCACAACTCAAAGTTAACATATTATAAGCATGCTCAAACAAATAATTTCAACAAATCATGCTCAAATCACAAAATCCCAAATTAAAGTTTAAGAACCCTAAATTCAATTTCATGCTAAATTATGGCTCTGATACCATTGTGGTGTTTTCTAGGTCAAACCAAGATCAATTAAGCAAGAAATAATGTGAATACAACAAAGTAAGAATGCGGAAAATACTCACTTTGATCGGTTTTGGATGTAGGAGATAAAAAAAATTCCAAGCCTTTGTGTTGTGCTCCAAGCTCCCCTTTTATGTATGTAAAGCTTCCAAGCATCTCCTTGAATTCCAAACTCATGGATATGTTTCCCTAACACCTTTGTAAGACTCCTTGGATGTGCTAGCACCTTTACTGAAGAAGCAAATGAGCCCTAGGCTCATGGCAATTTGAGAGAAAATGAGGCCAAGTTTCGGCCATGATGAAGAAGGAAGAGAGAGATATTTTTGTTTTGGTAATTTTTGGTTTCTAAAACGATTACCACACATTTCAAAAGTCAAACTCAATTTAGGTATATGCTTTTCCAAAAAGCAAAAATAAAGTGTTGGAGGGAAAAATGTATTTAAAGCCTCCAACCACTTCCATCGCCAAATTGACACTTGATGGACAAGTGATGTGACTTGAGTTGTGACTTGTGATGTGACTTGTGGGCCCCACTTAAATTCAAAATCCGAGTGGGCCCGCAAACACATTCCGGGCTCGGGTTCGTTAATTTCGAATTAACGAATTTTCCGTTGCAACGTAATTAAATCAAATTTAATTAAATAATTATGCCTAGGAAAATTACTATTCACGTGGCTAGCGAATTGATTCTAAATTAATTCGTTCGAACGAATTAAAATCCAATTTTAATTCCGCATCGAAATCTAATTTCGTTTAATATATCAAATATATTATTTTATCGATTAATTCCAAATTAATCGTTCTCTCTCTTATTGAATTTTATCCCAGATAAAATTCTCCGTAATTAATCCTATATTAATTTTCTCTCTCTTTCAATTAATCCCAAATTAATTATGTTCGAGTCATACGTCATCAGTGAATCTTCGGAAGTGACCCATGAGAGCCCTGGATATGTTGCAGTAGTAAATCGGTCATCGGAGTATCTGAATACGTGCGTACCTAGTACCACGTTCTTACCGATTTACAAGACATGGTTGACTTCTAGCAAAACACCGTGTCTACCCAATTCTCCATAAATATTATTTTCAGGAATATGTCATCTTTGTCAGGCGTAGTATACGTAGTATTGCATATTGCTATCCAGTATCGGATGTCACATACTAGGCGTGGGGCTGGAATTGTGTCTGCCCCGTACGAAGCATATATCGGATCTCTGGTAACTAGTCTCTATAATCGGATAAACATGACCTAGTCATATTATCCCGATGACTGCAGTATATAAGAGTACTAGTTCTGTATCCTACGTGATCATCATCTCCATATGACTGAAGTGATGTCCATCTTGACATCATACCCAATACACTACGATTCTCAATATACCCAGAAGAGGCGTACACAGAACCTGTTAAAGCCCTGGACGACCAAAACAAAGTATATTGATTGTCGCAAGTATTAACGATGCAAGTCTCAGGTTAAGACCAAATACACCTACCCTGATTCGGACTTCCATAGACACATAGTCATACTACTAATGGAATTCCGAGGGGTCTATCCAGAGTGAAGTTGTTTCCGTACCATCGGTAAACACAACCTCCTATTACACTTGCATAAGTATCCAATACTTAAATATATGAGAACTATGTCGTTATGCTCCAACAACGTGCACAAGTGCAATACTAGTCTACTCCGCATTATCGATGTCCAATCTCGATAATACTACGACTAGGGATATTTTAATGATTAAACCTTAGGGGATTAACATTGTCTCATATCTTATTAATCCGGAACTAATCATTTGGACTTCTATCATTTATGTATCTTGGTAATCCAATTACAAATGATAAAAGAGCAATTCCTTTGTCACATAGTTAATTTGTACAATAACACAATGTTCTGTACAAATTGTGGTGCTATGAGTCATAATTGTCCAACACATATATCCTTTTGTTGGTAACAAACCATAGCACGGAAGACTATTCGGAGTTGTTTTTGTCCAAAAAATTGGGAATTTAAAGGGATATTTCAATGGTGTCGTGGGGGGTTATTTTTGTGAGAAAAATCAGACCTGAAACACTACTATATCACACGAAATGGGCTGATTTGGGTGAGATGAGCGCCTATTTTGGGTGCAAACGAATCAGATCTGAGTTACTATTCGGGGACTGTTTTGGGGCTAAAATATTGTTAAAAACGGAAGCAAAACATCAGACCAGGGGTTGGTCAGATTCGGTCATCAAAGGGATGGGCAAGGAAAATTTCATGGCCGATCGCGGTGCCTAAACCGCTTCCGCTATACGAGTGAAAGTGTTTTCCTACAATTGGCATCAAGAGCGGGGTTGAAAAGGGTTCTTCACGCTTTTCGTTTTAATTAAAATTTTTTATTTTTAGTGATTTATGATATAATACATGGGACGTCAGGAATAGAAGCCTCAAAGTATGGTTCCAAGCATCCAAGGAAAAGCCCAATAATCCATTCACGTTATTTGACAATGATAGGGTCCAAGATATACAAGCGAAGGCCTCCCAAATGGGGTTCATGTTAGTGTTTATTTTAGAGTAGACCGACTGTTAGGGGCCCTAGGTTTTAATATTGGTGTTTATTCTAGAGTGGGCCAAATGTTAGGGCCCAATATTTTATTTGTAATGAGGATTATTACCTATGGTTATTTTTGGTTTTTTATATACTAAAATTAGGATTTCCATTATATTATTTAAGCAAGTCTGTCATTAATAAAATGGGATGAATGTTTAACCCTAAAAATTACAATTTCTGTTAGGCACATTGGTGGTGAGGTCGTGGATGGCTAGCCATGGAAGAGTGGATTCTCTTCAAAACTTATCAAAGGAGGTTGTTATCCTTGTGGCGTTTCAAGCAATTAGGGGTTCGTGAGGCTTGGCTCTTTATGGGTTTCTAATCTCCAAACCTCGTTGTGCTTTCTTGGGCGCTTATAACAATCTTATGTGGGTTTCACGGGCTTTATTTTCGCGGGGTTCACATCAGTTGAGTGGATAACAATCTCTTTTCGATTTGCTTGTCTTTCCCGGGCGCTCATAGCAACGTGTCCTTTTAAATCCATTTTAATTCGTGTCCTTTTTAAAGAAGCGCCATCATTTTGCTTGAGCTTCATTTTTATGATGGCACTACACTACTATGTTAGTGCTACTGTTTAAAAATCAACTAACTTCATCTTCTTTGACATCATCTCCTTTATAAACTTCACATAATTAGGCATTTGTTATAATGCGTTGGCGAATGGGATGTTGATATGGATCTTTTTAAAGATATCTAGGAACTTAGAAAACTGATAATCCAGCTTCTTCCTTTGAAAGTGTTGGGGATATGGCAAATGTGTCCTCGGGATGGGGGTTGTTGGACAATTATGACCCATAGCGTCACTATTCGTACAGATCATGGTGTTGTTGTACAAATTAACTATGTGACAAAGGAGATTGCACTCTTATCATTTGTGATTAGATCACCTAGATATATAAATGATAGGAGGTCCTTATGATTTGTTCCTGGATTGAGAATGATATGAGACAGTATCAGTCCACGAAGGATAAATCATTAAACATCCCTAGTCAGAGAATTATCGAGATTGGACATCGATAAATGCGTAAAAGACTAGTATTACACTTGTGCGCATTGTGAGGGCACAACAACATAGTTCTCATATATTTGGGTATAGGATTCTCATGCAAGTGTAACAGGAGGTTGTGTTTTACCGATGGTACGGGAAACAGCTTCACTTCGGATAGACCCCCTCAGAATTCCATTGGTAGTATGACTATGTGTCTATGGAAGTCTGAAATCAGGGTAGGTGTATTGGTATTAACCTGAGACTTGCACCGCTAATACTTGCGACAATCAATATACTTTGTTGCAGTCGTCTAGGACTTTAACAGGTTCTGTGTACGCCTATGCTGGGTATATTGAGAATCGTAGTGTGTTGGGTGTAATGTCAAGACGGAAGTGTCACTCCAGTCATATGAAGATGATGATCGCGCAGGGATACAAAACTGGTTCTCTAAAAGGTTACAGCCATCAGGATAATATTAAAGAGACTAGTTGCTCGTAATTTGATATATGCTTCGTACGGGGCAGACACTGTACCAGCCCCAGGCCTTGCATGTGATCATCCGATACTGGATCGAAATACGCAATACTACGTATACTATGCTTGATATAGATCCTTTATTCCGGTAAGGATATTTCTGGAGAATTGGGGGTAGGCATGTGCTTTGCTAAAAGCCAACCTTGTCTTGTAAATCGGTACAAACGTAGTACTAGGTACTTACGTGTTCGGATAGTCCGACGACCGAATTTACTGCCAACATATCCGGGGATCTCATGGGTCACTTCCCGAAGATTCACCGATAACGTATGACTCGCACTTTTAATTAATCTGGGATTATTTAGATGAGAGAGAAAATTAATCTGGGATAATTGCGGAGATATTTTATCTGGGATAAAATATCATTTAAAGAGAGATAACGATTAATTTAGAATTAATCAGAAAATTAATATATTCGATATATTAAACGAGATTGGATTTCGACGCGGAATTAAAATTAGATTTTGATTCGGGCGAACGAATTAATTTAGAATTAATTCGTTAGTGACATGAATAGTGACTTCGCTAGGCGTAATCATTTAATTACGATGCAACAGAAAATTCGTTAATTTGGAATTAGCGAACCTGAGCCCGAGATTATTTGCGAGCGCATTCCCATTTCGAATTCGAGTGGGCACGCAAGTCAAATCAAGCGTCAAATCATTAGTCGCATCAAGCGTCAAATCACTTGTCACTTTGAGTGATGTGACTTGACAACTTGATTGATAGATGTGACTTGATGGGAGTTGTTAGGAGCTTTTAAAGCTTGTCATTTGTTGACTTTTTTGAAATCAATTTGTGTATATGATTTTTGGAAAATCATTTACCATATTTCAAGTAACATAACATCTCTTCTCTCTCTCCATTCTCTTCCTCATCTCACGCCCAACAAGGGCTTTTCTTGTTCTGTTTTTGGAAAAACCGTGAGCAAGAAGGGAAACAAGTGTGATTTTGTTGCAAAATCAAGAGTGCTAGCACACTCCGGGATCATACGAAGGTGATAGAGAAGTCCACCCTTGAGCCAGGAATCGTTTGACGAAGCTTGGAGCTCAAATTCTTGGTGATCAAAACCGAAAACAGTGAGGAAATTCACTGCCACTGCGGAGCAGTCCAAGGAGGCAGAAAGTTGATTTTTGTTGCCTCTCGCGTCGCTTAACCGATCGATGTGAGTATTCCGCAACTCCCTCGTTGTATTCACTTATGTTTCATGCTTGTTTATTGATCCTTGGGACCTTAGTAACTCCAACAATGGTATCATGAGCAAGGAAAAACATGAAAATGTTTAGGGCTTAAAATTTGGGTAAACTTGATTTTGAGCATGTATAATGAAATTGGATGAATTATTATGCTTAAATGTGTTTTAATTGATGATTGATTGGATCAATTTGATTAAAAATTATTTGGAACAAATTTGCCCAAAATTTTGGTGTGGCCGAATATAATGCCCTATTTTGTCTTGGTGATTTTTTTATCATTGGATGTGTTGGAAATCATTCGGGATGTTGATTTAATGTCGATTTTGGAATTAATTGGATTGAATTCGAATCGGACATAAGTCCCCATATTACCGAGACATAAAGAAGCTGAAGAATGGGTTTGATTTTTGATTAAAATGTGCTGGACATGTTTTAATGGTAATGGCATGATTAATTAGTGCTAATTGATGTTTTAGAAATGTTAATTGGGTAATTAATTATGTAATACACTTTATGTAATTAAATTGGGAAAATTGGAATTTTTGTAATTTAATTATATTGGGCCTATTTTGTGAAATTGGGCTTAAGAGTTATAAATGGGCTTATTGGGCTTGGTTGTACTAAGTTGGGTTTAGGCTAATTGGTTGGATCCAATTGGGCCCAAACCGCATCCATAAAGCCCAAATGCGACTTAATGGACCTTTAAAGTTTAATTGGGCCTAATGGGCCAAAATTGATTTATAGGCTTATGGGGTTACTCCCGGATTGGACTTTGGTTATTGGGTTCGACCCGAGTTGACCAAAATTCACGCCTTAAGAAATTAATTAAAAGCCCATTGGACTTTAATTAAATTAACGTTGGACGTTTAACGGGCTTTGAGACCCGTAACGATTAAATTTGGAATTTAAGTCGTAAAAAGTTTATTAATAAAGTGTAGTATTTAATTGGAATTAAATAGTGAATTAGAATTAAATACAAATTGAATTGGATTTAATTGTGTAGTTAATTTAATTCGAGAATTCGTACTTTGAGTACTTATTCGCAAAACGAGTTTGACTCAAGCAAAATCAAATCGTTGTTTGAACATTGGATGGTCACTAATTATCAGATTAATTAGTTTGATTAGATTGATTGATAGCATGCTTGTGTGAATACATGGTTGCGATGCATGAATAATGTATATCGGATGGATATTAGATGGGTGGGGCAATTTTAGAAATTGTTGTAATAAATTTGATTTATTAATTGGACCTGCGTGTCCAGCCTTATTACCTCCTTATTCTTTGTATCTCTTTTCACCTATTCCTCTCAATGTAAATGAGGTTTCTTTAGAAGTATAGTGTAACGGGTAGAAGTAGAAATATATTGTGCTAGTGGGAGAGAGAAAGGGAGAGATTTGATCTAGGATCAATGTGTAAGGTATCCATCCGCATATCATTATTACTTTATTTATACGCGCTTTATTATGTGTTTAGAATGCATGTTTAAGGGTGTATGATATGAGACCTTAACAAAGATAATAAATTGGTTGCCAATTTGCACACGAAAAACCCTCGCAAAATATTAAGCGTCTTTCCTACCATTGAGTGATTCTCACTCAAGATCCGAGACTGGCATTGGCTTGTTGGCCAAAGTCAAAGCCTTTGTCCGTCGAGGATGTGTTTGAATCACGAGAGCTTTGTTCCATATTGGTGTCTTGTCCAAGTTGTGGTTTGTTGGCCAAAGTCAAGACCACTTATTGTCCATCGACATAATTACGAAGCTTTCCATGGTCAATGGGTCACGCTTAACTGGGATCACTAAGTTTGTTGTGCCAAAGGCAAGGCTAAGTTGATTCAGAGGAAAAGGTTAGGTAATACATTGGATGTATTGGCATATATAAGATATATGTTTCGGACTTGGATGTCCCCCTACTGGATCTAGGAATTGGATTGGATCCAATTGATCTTAGAGATCTACCTAGTTAATTATCATACAATTTGTTGGCCAAAGTCAAGATTGTGTGATATTTAACGGGATCCTAGCCCACTAGGAAACACGGTTTCCCGAGTACTCGACAGAGGGTTAGAGGCTCGCCGAAAAATAGTGGGAGGTAAGAATTGAATTTGCAATACTCGTTTAATTACTTGCCATACGCGCTCAAAACAAATATCATTCGTCATATAAATTAAATGTTAGTTGGACTAATATTTAAATGTTGTTTTAATAAATAGTTGGACTATATTCAAACTATTCATTTACAGTTGATTTATAATTGGATTATAGTAATCAATATAATTGATTTTAATCTATTAAATTATAGTTGATTAAATAGTTGGACTATTGTGATCATTATAATAAATAGTACCTAAATCGTTGATTAAATAGTTGGACTATTAGAATCAATATATAAATTGAAAGATTGACATTTAAAACATAATCCTAGGGAAAATGTGTTTAAATGGTTTAATTTTCAAATTGAGAATAATTTCAGGATGGTCATGGAAAATAATAAGTTACTTTATTTGATAAAATAACATATTAGGCCTAAGCACGGAGTTAAGCAAATAGTAGAGCATAATCTTTGGAAGATTTATGTGATGATAACTTTAGTGCTTAATCCATTAAGCTTGTCGCAGTAGACTCCTTAATTTCTGAATCAGAACTAAGGATTAGACCCTTAAAGTATGATAATGAAATTGAAGGATCTTCATAGATCTATAATTAGATTTTAGAAGTACTAAATTGCAATGAATAACTCTTCGAGAGTTAAATACTATTCTCAAAGAGATAAAGTCAAACTTTGCAATTAGGCAAGTAGCGCAAGGCGCACCTTACTTCGATATTCTAGAAACCCGAGGCTTGGCCAAAGGCTTCTGGAATGTGGAAAAAGGGCAAAGGCAAAATCATTATAATCTTCTACGAAGATAAATGACATATCCCAAAATGTCTGCTTAATTGTGGCAAACGGGATCGCGGAAGCATGACTTCCGTTTGGACAAAGCAGACATGAAGGAATTGAAGACGAGCAAAGCTCTAACTTCAAATATGTTTGTCATAAATATATTCACTACTAGTATTAAAATTGGATTTTAGATACTTAGTGTGATATATATATATATATATTGATGTTCAGAATCTGCTGTGAGCAGGATACTGACTTCAATTGAGATTTATCTGCAAATTGGAAACTGGATGAAAGTCGTTGTTTTGACCGCAGAAACCTAATTTTAGGAACTACCCTCGGGTGTGTACCTAAATTTGGAAACTGTTATAATGTAACTAGTTTGACTAGAAACATTATCTTTATATTAGTGTTTAACTCGCTACGGGTGAACCTTTATATTCTAGAACACTAAAGTGTTTTATTATATAAAGATGATATTGAGATAAACACATTATATGTGAATAACAAAATTTATATTTTGAGTATAAATAAAATCTCTAAAATGACAAACAAATAGCTCAAACTGATTTGATCAGAAGAAACATATTGTGGCATTGTTGTCTGGGACACAATCAAACAAGACTCGTATATCCACACTTTTGAAGAGTGGGTACTCGAACTGATTTGATTCCATTCAAATAAAGTCTACGAATCTAGTTTATTGGGCAATGTGCCTATTGTTGAGTTCTATATGAGGTCCCAAGATCATGAAATCAAGCATAAAATTTGCATGAATACACAAAGGAGTAAGGCGGAAACATTACTCACATTGATCGGTTATGGTGCCATGAAGAACAAAACGAATCTTCAAGCTTCTCAAACTCGCGGCAGTGGCTTCCTCAAGCAGTGGGCTGCTCGGTTTCACTGGTTTTCATCTCCTCCATGATCGGCCATTGATGAGCACCATGGAAGCTCCAAGCTTCAAGCTCCAAAATGGTTCCATGCTCATGTGTTAGTTTCCCTATCACCATAATATAACCCATGTGTGTGTGCTAGCACTTCTTCATCTTCCTTGCTTCTCTCAAATTCGGTCCAACCGGAAATTTGGTGAAGAAATCGGCCTGAAGTCGTGAGAAGAGAAGGAAGAAAAGAGAGGGAGAAGAGAATGCGTAAAAAGAAGAGTGGAGAGAGAAAATAAAAAGAAATGTAATTAGGTTTTATAATTTCTAAAATTAATAAAAAACCATTTACCATATTCTTTTTACTTTCCATTAAATGCTAAAGTCAAAAGCAAAAGCAAAAGTTGATTTTTCAACTTCTACATCAATCACTCAAATCAAGTGACAACATGTCACATCACTCAAAGTGACATTTGATTTGACGCTTGATGTGACTAGCGATTTGACGCTTGATTTGACTTGCGTGCCGCACTCGAATTCGAAATGCGAATGCGCTCACAAACAATCCCGGGCTCGGGTTCGCTAATTCCAAATTAACGAATTTTCCGTCGCTTCGTAATTAAATGATTACGCCTAGCGAAATCACTATTCACGTCGCTAACGAATTAATTCTAAATTAATTCATTCGCCCGAATTAAAATCTAATTTTAATTCCGCGTCGAAATCCAATTTCTTATAATATATCAAATATATTTTTTTATCGATTAATTCCAAATTAATCGTTCCCTCTCTTTAATTAATATTTTATCCCAGATAAATATCTCCGCAATTAATCCTAGATTAATTTTCTCTCTCATCGAATTAATCCCAGTGTAGACAACAGGAGCTGGGCGACGCTGTCATAGGCTCGCGGCCTAGCTGAGAAGTATGAAATAACATGGAGTCGCCACCCGGTGTGAACCGGGATAAAGATTTAAGGCCGCACTCACTCCTCGCAGGAGAAGACCTCAAACCGTTGGGTTCGGAATGGTCTCTTACTTTATGTCACTTGTAATGTTTGTGATTTGTGTAATATTAACCAAGTCTACTTAGCATGCATGCTAAATCCAAATGACATAAACTTGTCCCGGTTTAAACGACAACGAGTTCACATCTTTTTAACAAATAGTCCAACTAAATCCAAATGACAACGGTCCCAAACACAAACATAAAACAAACTGGCCCATCGGCATTTCAGAAATTTTGACCTAATTGTCAACAGGACATGAACTTGTCCCGATTTAAACGAAAACGAGTTCATATCTTTTAACAAAGAGTCCGAATAAATCCAAATGACAACAGTCCAAAACACAACACATAAAACAAACTGGCCCATCGACATTTCAGAAATTTTGACCTAATTGTCAAAAGTACATGAACTTGTCTCGATTTAAACGAAAACGAGTTCATATCTTTTAACAAAAGTCCAAATAAATCCAAATGACAACAGTCCAAAACACAAACATAAACACAAATGACAACAGTCTAAAACACAGGCATAAACACAGTAGTCATGATTAATTGAAACACAAATCACAAACATTACAAGATATCATTTCGGAGCCATTCTCTATATCCCCAGTGGATTCGCCAGACTGTAGACAACAGGAGCTGGGCGACGCTGTCCTAGGCTCGCGGCCTAGCTGAGAAGTATGAAATAACATGGAGTCGCCACCCGGTGTGAACCGGGATAAAGATTTAAGGCCGCACTCACTCCTCGCAGGAGAAGACCTCAAACCGTTGGGTTCGGAATGGTCTCTTACTTTATGTCACTTGTAATGTTTGTGATTTGTGTAATATTAACCAAGTCTACTTAGCATGCATGCTCAAGGGTACTTAGATCTAACATGCTTTCATCCAAATAATTCCACGCAATATAACACAACGAGCACATTGAATCATTACATTAACATGTATAAATCATTACCCAAACGCATCATAAACTAATAACGTGCATAAAGGACAACCTAAATATGCTTTAACAAATAAATAATAAACTAAACTAAATCATGCTTTAAATAATAAACGAATAACCTAAAGGCTATAACATGCTCAAATACAAATTCGGATGAGACGAGATATGTGTATCTTAAGTGGTACGTGGCATTGTATCCCGAGTGCAGACCGCACTACCGTCCATTCGGAATCGGCTACGGAATTTACGTCCGGGTTTCCATCCGATATACCGCAAGCAAGATTACATACTCCATTTACCCGAAATCACATCACATACTAAGTCATTATTTCATGCGAACAATTTCCAAACAACATGCTAAACTAACTACTCAAGCTAAACACATTCCCTAAGTCATTATTTCATACGAATAAAATAAATTACATGCCTCTTAATTCACTAATCCATACAAATAAAACAAATTACATGCTTTCTAATTCATTAATTCATGCGAATAAAAATAACAAATTAACTACGAAAATAAATGATGATAAATAAAATAGGTGCCCTCAGGTCTTACCTTTTAGTCGCTATCCGGGAGTGCGTTCCACGGTGCCGGAAGGGTTATCATCCCACTGTTCTCACTGATCCGTTGTTTCCGCTGTTTTGTCCGGGTTCGCCATTTTCATCCGCGGTTACAGTTTACTATTTTATCCGTATTCTCACAGTTTCAACTCGCCGTTTCTGCCGTTTCACTCGTTATTTTCACTCATGATTTTTCTGCATTTTTCTTCTATTTTCACTCGCTGTTCTCTCTGTTTCAACTCAAATTCTCATGTTCTCTCTTGGATTATTCTTGGCTCGTTTTGGAGTGGTAGAGGGCGTGAAGAATGATACGGTTGAGGGACGGTTTTCACGTGAGTTTGGGGAGTTTTCTCGTGGCTCATTTATTCACTGTTTGTGCCTGAGAGCTGTGTCGGTTGGGTGCTATATGCACGTAGGGTTTAGTGGCTTTGTTCACGTCCAGGTGTGTGGTCTTCACGTGGGTCATGTGATGTGTCTAGGTTTCTAGGGTTTTTTGTCATGTTGCATGGAGTTTGACGTGTCTGGGTGAGTGAGGGGATCCAGGTAAGGCCAGGGCTGTGAGTGCTCGGTTTGGGTGTAGTGAAGCGGTGAACGTGCGTGAAGGTGGATACCGATCTGTTTGTCTTAGAGGTGATGATTTTACCCAGAATGAGGGCTGTCCCTTTGTGCCGAGAGCTGAAGGTGAACAGAGATCATGGTGAGGTGCGTTGCTCTTGTGGCCGAGTGGCTAGGTTCGTGAAGGTCAGTGGGTTCAAGTCGTGGAGTGTGTTGATGGCCAGTGAAGGGCAGAGGCCGAGAGTTTGAAGTGGCTGAGTGTAATGATCAGTTGCTGTCGATGAGGATGAAGGGTTCCTTCGTTAGTGGTGACCTGAAGGAGAGTTGTGTTCTGCCGAGAAGAGTGTTAAGGTTCCAGAGTGAAGGGCTGTGATCCTTGGCCGAGAAGAAGATGGATCAAGGTCGTGAATGGAGGTAATGAGAGTGGTGTGCCGTGGATGTTAATGGCGTGAGGGCTGTGGAGATGATGAAGCCGAGCTGTAGGTGTCCCCCCTTGCCGAGAGCAGTTCCAGAAGATTGATGAAGGTCTCGGTTCTTTTGAAGATTGATGAAGGAGATGAATGATGAGGGCTGAATTGTTTATGGTCTTGTGATGATCATCGAGAGTTGTGGATGCTGAGAAGAAGATCCAGGTCGAGAAGAGTGGTCCAGGTGATCCATGGTCGAGAAGAGTGGATGGGTTCTTGATGATCAGGTGGCCGTGAGGGACATGAAGGGAGCCGAGATGAGAGGTCCAAATGTGTGAGGTTAAGGGGTTTCTTGCTTGCTACGGGTGTAACTTAGTTGAGCTGTGCGTGAGTTTGAGGGTTCCAGTGGGCTGTGCCTGAATGGCGTCAATTGAAGGAGCAAGCAGGCTGGAGGGATCTTGGCAGAGAGAGGGGTGTCATGAAGGTTGATCATCTGCCAGAGGCATGGGCGGTTAGTGGTTGAGGTAGGGAGCAGTGTATGGGCGTAAATGATGAAGGTTAGGGGTGTTTGAATGGGCTGTTGCATGGTTTTTGTTGCTTAGTGTTTTGGCTTGGTATGGTAGTTGCAAGTTGGTCAGTAGAGTGATGGGTGGTTATGGGTGCATGGGTTTATGTAATGGGCGTGCAGGGAAGAAGGTTAGTGGATGATGGGTGGCTAATGCTGAATTGGTTTAATTTATTTTGTCATTTATGCTTGGTGGAGTTGGTGTTCACGTGGGTAAAAAGAAATTGGCACCTGGTTATTGTTTTGGTTAAAATGGGCGTGGGCTTTGGTTTAGGTGGGCTTGGTGTTTGGGCCAAGGAAATGTTGCTTGCGAGGGTTTTGGGCCAAGGATGATTTCAAAACTGAGACCGAACGAGCGAACCTGAAACTTGAACAAGCGAACCAAATCCAATAAAAATGTCGACTCTTGACCTTTCCCTTCCGACGACCGGTTTTCGCAACTTCCGCAACTAAAAAGTAGTGCCTCCATTCGAGGCTCATCATTGGGCTGATATGCAAAAATGCAATGCCTACAGTCGCCCCCACTTTGATGGGATCTGTGCAGTGTGTGATAATGACAGTCCTATCAAAGTTCGTGCAATGCATTTTTACTTACTGGCTCGCCAGCTGCCACCTGACTTGCCTGCTGCTTCGAACTGAATTGATATGATGGCGAGGTGCCTCGACCTCTGGGCTTTGTTCCCGAACCACCGAATGTGAACTGTGATGATGATGCAGTGGGCCCTCGACCCTGGGACGCATCCCGGAACTGCAACAGACAACGGGGGCACCTCGACCCAACACCGCTGACAATAGGGACATCGCCCTCGAAATGATGATGTAGTGGGCACCTCGACCCGGAACTACAACCGACAACGGGGGCACCTCGACCCTGGGCACCTCGACCCAACACCGCTGACAATAGGGACCTCGCCCTTGAACTGATGATGTAGTGGGCACCTCGACCCTGGGCACCTCGACCCGGAACTACAATCGACAACGGGGGCACCTCCACTCTAGGCACCTCGACCCAACACCGCTGACAATAGGGACCTCGCCCTCGAAATGATGATGTAGTGGGCACCTCGACCCTGGGCACCTCGACCCGGAACTACAACCGACAACGGGGGCACCTCGACCCTGGGCACCTCGACCCAACACCGCTGACAATAGGGACCTCGCCCTCGAACTGATGATGTAGTGGGCACCTCGACCCTGGGCACCTCGACCCGGAACTACAACCGACAACGGGGGCACCTCGACCCAACACCGCTGACAATAGGGACCTCGCCCTCGAACTGATGATGTAGTGGGCACCTCGACCCTGGGCACCTCGACCCGGAACTACAACCGACAACGGGGGCACCTCGACCCTGGGCACCTCGACCCAACACCGCTGGCAATAGGGACCTCGCCCTCGAACTGATGATGTAGTGGGCACCTCGACCCAGAACTACAACCGACAACGGGGGCACCTCGACCCTGGGCACCTCGACCCAACACCGCTGACAATAGGGACCTCGCCCTCGAACTGATGATGTAGTGGGCACCTCGACCCTGGGCACCTCAACCCGGAACTACAACCGATAACGGGGGCACCTCGACCCAAACTGATACTGATGTGGGCCTCGCCCCCAAATTGACATTGATATGGGCCTCGCCCAAGCTGATACTGATATGGGCCTCGCCCCCAGACTAAAACTGATGTGGGCCTCGCCCCCAAACTGATATAGGCCTCGCCCCAACTGATATGGGCCTCGCCCCAAACTGATATGGGCCTCGCCCCAAACGGATACTAATGTGGGCCTCGCCCCCAAACTGAAATGGGCCTCGCCCCAAACTGAAACTGATGTGGGTCTCGCTCAAACTAATACTGATGTGGGCCTCGCCCCAAACTGATACTGATACTGATACTGGTATGGTCCTCGCCCCAAACTGATACTGATATGGGCCTCGCCCCAAACTGATGCTAACGTGGGCCTCCCCCAACTGATACTGATATGGGCCTCACCCCAAACTGATACTGATGTGGGCCTCGCCCCAAACTGATACTGATATGAGCCTCTCCCTAGACTGATATATGGGCCTCGCCCCCAGACGGATACTGATATGGGCATCGCCCCAACTGATACTGATATTGGCCTCGCCCAAGCTAATACTGATATGGGCCTCGTCCCCAGACTAATACTGAAGTGGGCCTCACCCCAAACTGATACTGATATGAGCCTCGCCCAAACTGATACTGATATGGGCCTCGCCCCAAACTGATATGGGCCTCGCCCCAAACTGATACTAATGTGAGCCTCGCCCAAACTGATACTGATATGGGCCTCGCCCAAAACTGATATGGGCCTCGCCCCAAACTGATATGGCCTCGCCCCAACTGATACTAATGTTGGCCTCGCCTCAAACTGATACTGATATGGGCCTCGTCCCCAGACTGATACTGATATGGGCCTCGGCCCCAGACTAATACTGATATGGGCTCGCCCCAAACTGATACTGATATGGGCCTCGCCCAAACTGATACTGATAAAGTGGGTTACACCCTGGGACGCATCCCCAAAACTACTGATATAATGTGGGCCTCGACCCTGGGACGCATCCCCAAAACCGTTACTGATGTAGATGTGGGCCTCGACCCTGGGACTCATCCCCAAAACTGATTCTGATGCTGATGTAGGCCTCAACCCTAGGACTCATCCCTGAAACTGATACTGATATTGACGTTGGCCTTGGCCTTGGGACGCATCCCCAAACTGCTGAAGATGATGATGTGGGTCTCAATCATGAGACGCATCCCCAAAACTGATACTGATAATGTGGGCCACGACCCTGGGACTCATCCCCAAAACTGATACTGATGTAATGGTTCATTCCTGAACTGTATTGTATGGGATGGTCCATTCCCGAACCGCATTCGATTCTTGGTTTGTTCATTCTCGGACTCTGCTCCATTCTCGGATTACCATACCCGTCAAAACTGATACTGTATACTTGGATTGGTACCCGGTAAAACTGATACTGTGTCTCCGTACCCGAAATGTCGCACTCGGCAAAACTGATTCTGACAAATATCTGGGCCTTGCCACCCAAGTGCCATACCCGGCAAAACTGATACTGTGTGGCCTCGCCCCCAGAGTGCCATACCCGGCAAGGAGTGATAATGATGTGGGCCTCGCCCCCAGAGTGCCATATTCGGCAAAGACTGATAGTGATGTGGGCCTCAACCCGCAGAGTGCCATACTCGGTAAAGACTGATAGAGATGTGGGCCTCAACCCGCAGAGTTCCATACCCGGAAAAGTCTGATAATGATGGGCGCCTCACCAAAAGCTGATATGGGCCTTGTTCCCAAGCTGACATGATATTCTATTTCACACATTGTATTACCTCTCACGAGATAATCTTGATAGCTAGACATATTTTCGTCCTCAACGAATGCTTCGTGTCAAAACCGATGAATCTTCAAAGTACTCAATATACTCAAATCCAATCATCTGAATGGGTGATCTGAGTTAGACTCCTCGTGTGTGTGTGCCAGGGCTCTTTCGCAGCTTAGTCCTTAAGTAAGCCAACTTGGTGATTTCGTTTCAGAGAATCGAACCAGTGGGTCTAACCAACCTGGATGTCTTAATCACATTCTGTGATTACTTCAGCATACTCAACATGATATGGTTTTCATTTTTTTTCTTTTGTCTCTCTTTTCATTTTCATTTTCATTTTTTCTTTTCTTTCTTTCTTTCTCTTTTTTCTTTTCTCTTCTCTTTTTCTGACACACCTACCCTTTAAGGTAGCATTTCTCCTCATGGTGGTCCTAATACTCGCCCATGGGTAGCTTCACGCTTATCGGTTATAGGTGGTCTTTTTTTTTTCAAAGACTTGTTTTTTATTTCAACCATATCATATATCATAGCATCAGCAACAAGTGTGGACATTCTGGGCAATGGTCATTCACCAATACATCATCTCTTCAACTAGTCACCTAGCTAACCACTCAGGCTTCTACTGCTAGGATCCCATAATCAAGTGCTCGTGAGTCTAACTGAGATCAATCCATTCAAAATACTGGATGAAAGCGCGTCTCGCACTTTTTGTTTCTAGGGTTCTCCCTACAGCATGCAATGTCATCACAGGACATATGTCTAATTATCAAAGACTTCTCTCACTCAATTTTTTTTCTTCTTTTTTTTCAATTTTTTTCTCTTTTCATTTTTTTTTCACTCTCTTTTTTCACTCTTTTTTTTACTTTTTTCATTCATTTTTTTTCTTTTTTTTCAATTTTTTTCTTTTCTTTTTTCACTCTTTTTTTTACTTTTTTCATTCATTTTTTTTCATAATTAAAATGAAATACAAACTTTTCAAATAAAACACAAACTTTCAAATAGGCCTTGGGATACCTGGTCAGCAGGGCACATTACCGATTCAGATCAATGTCCAATTTGCGCTTCTTGCCACGATCACTATCAGTCCAGTCCAATTTGGAGATGATAGGGTCAAGCTTCGGCTCAAAAGCCAGGATCTGGTCAATCAACTCTTCGGCCTTTGTTGCCGTCAGGAAAATATCTTCCACAGATTTGGTGACAAATTCATGTCTCTTGGCTTCCGCAAGAAACACAAACAGGAAATCGAAGAAGTGCTCAATATTAAGCAACCCGATGGGTTTCCGGTGAACATTTAGGTGTGCCCATGACGCCACTGTAAATATTTCTTCGAATGTGCCAAGTCCACCTGGTAATGCAATGAACGCATCTGCAGTATTAATCATTTCATGGAGTCGTTCAGACATACTGATACAATGCGCTCGTCTCCATTTGTTGGCCCGATTAACTGTTCATCTGCCAAAGGTCTCGGGATGATTCCCAAAACATTACCGCCACCATCTTGAACGGCTTTTGAAACAGCTCCCATCATTCCCAGATTGCCACCGCCATATACCAAGTGCATGTTTTTCGCAGCCATGACTCGACTCGCCCCAATTCCTTAGCGCTTCCAAGAATTTAGGTATGTTACCAGGGTTAGATCCACAGAAGACACAATTTTCTTGAATCGTTGCTGTGAGGTAGCTTCCATCTTTTTTTTTTCTTACTTGGATGTATATTTGAATGTGTTGAGGAGAGCAATGCCGCTGAATTTATAGGACCTGCAAAAGAGGTGAATAATAATTGCAATAACATATTCCACTGAATGACGGTTAGCTAGATCACAAAAGAAGTCATCAGAAGTCAAGAAAGGCCATCGGATCATGTCTGCAAAAACAACGAGAGAAATCGTGAGATGTCAAAAAGTTGTGGATTCGTTCCAGGAAAATAACAGAAAATAACAAAGGAGATCGTGATACGTCAAAAAGCTGTGGATTCTTTCAACGAAAATAACAGAAAATACCAAAGGAAGCTCTAAAATGTCAAAAAGTTGTGGATCTCTTCCACTTCAACATGTCGTGAATGGTCCAAACAGTTATAGATTTCTGCCACCATTAATGAATTATCTCCCATTCTTGTGATTGCCAAGCACCAATCCCTATGTCCTAACTTGCTCCGCCTTTGCTTTCACCTGCAAAAATAACACAAAATTAGAGATTTTACAAGAACTTGAAACAGGAATCACAGCAACTTGCATAGGTTGCCTCCCTTTCAGCATTAACTTCATTGTCTTCAGCCAGACATGATCGAAGTTCTTCTGTCAGTGTGGCATCACCGTCGTCTTTAGTGCTTGCCGCTTTTGATCTTCGCTGCTTTCCTTGCTCCGCCTTTGTTCATCGTCTTCAGCCAGACATGACCGAAATTCTTCTGTCATCGTGGCTTCACCGTCGTCTTTTTGTGCTCGCCGTTTTTTTTTTTGATTTTGCTGCTTTCTTTTCTTTCTCTCTCTTTCTTTTTTTTCTTTAAACCTGCAAATACAAAACAACAGAATAAATACGTGTGCATGTAAGTATGCAAGTGTAGAGATACTCCCTTTTCGTGATGGGTTGGATCCTCATTGTGCTCCTCGGCGCCATATGTCCCCGGTCGCCCCTTGATGGTTCCCATCTGTTTGAAATCTGTAAAAACAAAACACAAAACAAGATGCAAGTTACGTGTATGCATGTATGTATTTCCTATCCTGTTGGGTTAGGTCTTCCGCCTGTTCCCTCGGTGACCGCTCAATTCTTTTTTTTTCCAGCAAAGTGCAGTTTCAATCTGCTTACGTCGACCGACTTGGTGAATTCATTCTTTCCCAAATCTGGTAGTCTCATTGCCTTGTTTCCCAACTTCTGTCTTTTTCCGCTTATTTCTTCTGAGAATTCTCTGTGTTCCAGATACCTCTGAACATCGCGATACCAAGGCTTCCCGTCATCGGCTTCCACATCCATATCTCTTCTGTCTCATACACCGGTTTGCTTGCAGTTGTCAGCACAAGTGGTCCCATCACCAATTCTCTGGATTTTCCAAGCCGCGGCTAGTGTCACCAATGTGCATAACCATCTGATTTTCTTCCGACAAGTGCTGAAATCTAAAGTCAGAGATTTTCTGTGCCAGACTTCTGAGGTAGAACAACAATTATCCCTTTAACTCTTATTCTCATTGCATCTTCAGTTTTTCAAAATCTTTTGACAACGGTTTACCCAAACTGGAGAGTTGTCTGTTTCTGATAGGAGCAGTCTCTGAGGAAGTAGACTCGGTCTTTGAAGGTTTCCCAATGATCTTTTCATTCTGGTTGCACAAGTCTCTGTTACTAGCTGTATAGGGCACGGTCAAACTGGTCGCATCATTGTTCAGGACTTGTAACTGCTCAACAATCTCGGCTACCTTGGCTTCCAATTGATCCAGGCGGGATTCTTCGTTGACTGACTCACTTATTCTGATTGATGACCTATTGACATATTTTCCTTCTTCTCCTAACCCAGCGGGAGTCTATGATGGCTTTTAGACAAAAAGGGTTAACATGATGCGTGTATGCATGACATGATGTATGATGTAAACATATTCAAAAATAATTTACACTAATTGGCCCGTTATCATTTTAAAGTATTCAATCACATTATTGCGCAATGCAAACTTGTCCCGGTTGAAAAGGCCCAACAAGTTTACACTTTTGCGATAACACGGCTAAATAACTTCAAATGATAAAAGGCCCAAACACAAACTGGCCCATCGGCATTTCAGAAATTTCGGCCTAATTGTCAAAAGGACATGAACTTGTCCCGGTTTAAACGACAACGAGTTCACATCTTTTTAACAAATAGTCCAACTAAATCCAAATGACAACGGTCCAAAACACAACATAAAACAAACTGGCCCATCGGCATTTCAGAAATTTTGACCTAATTGTCAACAGGACATGAACTTGTCCCGATTTAAACGAAAACGAGTTCATATCTTTTAACAAAGAGTCCAAATAAATCCAAATGACAACAGTCCAAAACACAAACATAAAACAAACTGGCCCATCGACATTTCAGAAATTTTGACCTAATTGTCAAAAGGACATGAACTTGTCCCGATTTAAACGAAAACGAGTTCATATCTTTTAACAAAGAGTCCAAATAAATCCAAATGACAACAGTCCAAAACACAAACATAAACACAAATGACAACAGTCTAAAACACAGGCATAAACACAGTAGTCATGATTAATTAAAACACAAATCACAAACATTACAAGATATCATTTCGGAGCCAATTCTCTATATCCCCAGTGGAGTCGCCAGACTGTAGACAACAGGAGCTGGGCGACGCTGTCCTAGGCTCGCGGCCTAGCTGAGAAGTATGAAATAACATGGAGTCGCCACCCGGTGTGAACCGGGATAAAGATTTAAGGCCGCACTCACTCCTCGCAGGAGAAGACCTCAAACCGTTGGGTTCGGAATGGTCTCTTACTTTATGTCACTTGTAATGTTTGTGATTTGTGTAATATTAACCAAGTCTACTTAGCATGCATGCTCAAGGGTACTTAGATCTAACATGCTTTCATCCAAATAATTCCACGCAATATAACACAACGAGCACATTGAATCATTACATTAACATGTATAAATCATTACCCAAACGCATCATAAACTAATAACGTGCATAAAGGACAACCTAAATATGCTTTAACAAATAAATAATAAACTAAACTAAATCATGCTTTAAATAATAAACGAATAACCTAAAGGCTATAACATGCTCAAATACAAATTCGGATGAGACGAGATATGTGTATCTTAAGTGGTACGTGGCATTGTATCCCGAGTGCAGACCGCACTACCGTCCATTCGGAATCGGCTACGGAATTTACGTCCGGGTTTCCATCCGATATACCGCAAGCAAGATTACATACTCCATTCACCCGAAATCACATCACATAC
The DNA here is from genome assembly GCA_019454045.1 of Zanthoxylum bungeanum. Lineage (NCBI taxonomy): Eukaryota > Viridiplantae > Streptophyta > Magnoliopsida > Sapindales > Rutaceae > Zanthoxylum > Zanthoxylum bungeanum. Next base: position 33,460 of record SKCR01028667.1, on the reverse strand, counting down.
TAAGTCATTATTTCATGCGAACAATTTCCAAACAACATGCTAAACTAACTACTCAAGCTAAACACATTCCCTAAGTCATTATTTCATACGAATAAAATAAATTACATGCCTCTTAATTCACTAATCCATACAAATAAAACAAATTACATGCTTTCTAATTCATTAATTCATGCGAATAAAAATAACAAATTAACTACGAAAATAAATGATGATAAATAAAATAGGTGCCCTCAGGTCTTACCTTTTAGTCGCTATCCGGGAGTGCGTTCCACGGTGCCGGAAGGGTTATCATCCCACTGTTCTCACTGATCCGTTGTTTCCGCTGTTTTTCCGGGTTCGCCGTTTTCACCCGCGGTTACAGTTACTATTTTATCGTATTTTTACCGTATTCCACAGTTTCAACTCGCCGTTTTTTTCTTCCGTTTCACTCATGATTTTTCTGCATTTTTCTTCTATTTTCACTCGTTGTTCTCTCTGTTTCAACTCAAATTCTCATGTTCTCTCTTGGATTATTCTTGGCTCGTTTTGGAGTGGTAGAGGGCGTGAAGAATGATACGGTTGAGGGACGGTTTTCACGTGAGTTTGGGGAGTTTTCTCGTGGCTCATTTATTCACTGTTTGTGCCTGAGAGCTGTGTCGGTTGGGTGCTATATGCACGTAGGGTTTAGTGGCTTTGTTCACGTCCAGGTGTGTGGTCTTCACGTGGGTCATGTGATGTGTCTAGGTTTCTAGGGTTTTTTGTCATGTTGCATGGAGTTTGACGTGTCTGGGTGAGTGAGGGGATCCAGGTAAGGCCAGGGCTGTGAGTGCTCGGCTTGGGTGTAGTGAAGCGGTGAACGTGCGTGAAGGTGGATACCGATCTGTTTGTCTTAGAGGTGATGATTTTACCCAGAATGAGGGCTGTCCCTTTGTGCCGAGAGCTGAAGGTGAACAGAGATCATGGTGAGGTGCGTTGCTCTTGTGGCCGAGTGGCTAGGTTCGTGAAGGTCAGTGGGTTCAAGTCGTGGAGTGTGTTGATGGCCAGTGAAGGGCAGAGGCCGAGTTTTGAAGTGGCTGAGTGTAATGATCAGTTGCTGTCGATGAGGATGAAGGGTTCCTTCGTTAGTGGTGACCTGAAGGAGAGTTGTGTTCTGCCGAGAAGAGTGTTAAGGTTCCAGAGTGAAGGGCTGTGATCCTTGGCCGAGAAGAAGATGGATCAAGGTCGTGAATGGAGGTAATGAGAGTGGTGTGCCGTGGATGTTAATGGCGTGAGGGCTGTGGAGATGATGAAGCCGAGCTGTAGGTGTCCCCCCTTGCCGAGAGCAGTTCCAGAAGATTGATGAAGGTCTCGGTTCTTTTGAAGATTGATGAAGGAGATGGATGATGAGGGCTGAATTGTTTATGGTCTTGTGATGATCATCGAGAGTTGTGGATGCTGAGAAGAAGATCCAGGTCGAGAAGAGTGGTCCAGGTGATCCATGGTCGAGAAGAGTGGATGGGTTCTTGATGATCAGGTGGCCGTGAGGGACATGAAGGGAGCCGAGATGAGAGGTCCAAATGCGTGAGGTTAAGGGGTTTCTTGCTTGCTACGGGTGTAACGTAGTTGAGCTGTGCGTGAGTTTGAGGGTTCCAGTGGGCTGTGCTTGAATGGCGTCAATTGAAGGAGCAAGCAGGCTGGAGGGATCTTGGCAGAGAGAGGGGTGTCATGAAGGTTGATCATCTGCCAGAGGCATGGGCGGTTAGTGGTTGAGGCAGGGAGCAGTGTATGGGCGTAAATGATGAAGGTTAGGGGTGTTTGAATGGGCTGTGCATGGTTTTTGTTGCTTAGTGTTTTGGCTTGGTATGGGTAGTTGCAAGTTGGTCAGTAGAGTGATGGGTGGTTATGGGTGCATGGGTTTATGTAATGGGCGTGCAGGGAAGAAGGTTAGTGGAGGATGGGTGGCTAATGCTGAATTGGTTTAATTTATTTTGTCAATTTATGCTTGGTGGAGTTGGTGTTCACGTGGGTGGGAAGGAAATTGGCACCTGGTTATTGTTTTGGTTAAAATGGGCGTGGGCTTTGGTTTAGGTGGGCTTGGTGTTTGGGCCAAGGAAATGTTGCTTGCGAGGGTTTTGGGCCAAGGATGATTTCAAAACTGAGACCGAACGAGCGAACCTGAAACTTGAACAAGCGAACCAATCCAATAAAAATGTCGACTCTTGACCTTTCCCTTCCGACGACCGCTTTCCGCAACTTCCGCAACTAAAAAGTAGTGCCTCCATTCGAGGCTCATCATTGGGCTGATATGCAAAAATGCAATGCCTACACCCAGATTAATAAAAGTGCGAGTCATACGTCATCGTGAATCTTTGTGAAGCACCAATGAGATCCCCGGATATGTTTGGCAAGTAAATACGGTCGTCGAACTATCCGAACACGTAATACCTCGTACTACGTTTATACCGATTTATAAGACAAGGTTGGCTTCTAGCAAAGCGCCATGCCTACCCAATTCTCCGAAATATCCTTATAGGAATATGTGATCTATATCAAGCGTAGTATACCGAAGTATTGCGTATTTCTGTCCAGTATCGGATGTTCACGTGCAAGGCCTGAGGTTGGAATTGTGTCTGCCCCGTACGAAAGCACATATCGGATGTCTGTAACTAGTCTCTATAATCGGATATACATGACCTTGTAATAATATCCCGATAGCTCGAGCATTTAAGAGAACAAGTTCCGTATCCTACGTGACCATCATCTCCATATGACTGGAGTGACACTTCCGTCTTGACATCCACACCCAACACACTACGATTCTCAACATACCCAGCATCGGCGTACACAGAACCGGTTAAAGCCCTGGACGACCTCAACTAAAGTATATTGATTGTCTTATGTTTAGCGGTGCAAGTTTCAGGTTAAGACCAAATACACCTACCCTGATTGCAGACTCCCATAGACACATAGTCATACTACCAATGGGATTCCACGGGGGGTCTATCCAGAGCGAAGTTGTTTCCCGTACCATCGGTAAAACACAACCTCCTATTACACTTGCATGAGTATCCTATACCCAAATATATGAGAACTATGTCGTTGTGCCCTCACAAACGCGCACAAGTGTAATACTAGTTTTTTACGTATTTATCGATGTCCAATCTCGATAATACTCAGACTAGGGATATTTAATGATTTATCCTTCGTGGACTGATACTGTCTCATATCATTCTATGTCCAGGAACAAATCATAGGGACCTCTCATCATTTATATATCTAGGTGATCTAATCACAAATGATAAGAGTGCAATCTCCTTTGTCACATAGTTAATTCGTACCACAACACTGTGATCTGTACAAATAGTGACACTATGGGTCATAATTGTCCAACAATCTCCCACTTGGCCTATAGCCAGTCACTCGAGTCTCTGACACCCGAACTATGTATCGTTGGCTCAAATTGCTGAGAAATGCTTTCGTCAGCGGATTTCCATGATTATCATCTTGATGCGATGTATTCGATCATCACATCGCCACGATGTATGATCCGAACGAATAAGATGAATATCGAAGTATGTATCTGGATCGTTGATGTGACCATTAATTCTTTAGCCTGCGCTGACGCCTAGCTCAGCCGCTAACAGAACTATATCTAATCTAATTAGATTTTTTATTGACCCAGATGGCTTCTATTGCTGCTTCAGCTACTGCAATTAACCCGCATTTGTTATTTATTCGGTAACAGTATCTTGCTTGGAAGATTTCCAGATCACTGTGCCGTTATTCAAACTGTATAGTACCGTTGCGACTTTTAGTCGTCTTTATCGGTTATAGGAAACTTGCTACACTGACCCTAGTCACTTCAAGTTCTCCTTCTCCATAGACTAAGACATCATCCTTAGTTCTCTAAGATACTAACGGATGTTCTTAACATCAATCCAGTGACTATCACTTAGATTGGCCTGTTTGTGAATCCATATGCTCAAAGCGTATGAGACACCAAGTCGCGTACATTTTTCAATGTACGGTTTCTTGGAGAGTATTTCGAAAGCCAAGCTTTCGCCGATAGTTATTTTATAGGGATATTATTTCCATGAAATGACTTATATTATTATCATTATTTTATAGGACAGCCACTGTCAGTGCGCTCCCACTAACCCTCTTATACACACAACATTTTTTCGTTTTTGAATTAAATCATAAATCATTATGATTATATCAAAACGATAGTTCCAAGAACCTAATGCTTGCTTCAATCCAAACATGGATCAAATAACAAACATTATCCAAATGGATTTACCATGGCAACAGGTAAAAGGTTGAATCGTAATCAACACAATGTTGATAACGATACCTTTCCGCTACAAGCCTAGCTTTGTACGTTGGTATGTTGCCATCCATGTACGTCTTCCTTGAAGACTTATAGTACCATTAGGCATAATGCCTTGCGGTACATCAACTAGTATCCAAACTGGTTGCTATACATGGAATCCATTTTGGATTATCTGGCACTTTGCCATAATAGGGAGTCGATACCTTGTATCACACTTCCACATACGTAGTCAGTTGGTATTCCTCAATAAGATGGACATCTTTATGAGGTTAGATCAGAAACCCATACCCCAGGTTTTTTCTGACTCTCTCCGACTTACGCGGTTCTTGTGTATTCGAAGATTAATAGTAATGGTTTCATCCTTGATGAATTATTTGTGTTCCATTAGGATTCAGTGTCTTGAACAGTATTACTCCGATTTTCATCGAGTTATACTATCCTCCCACTTACCACTGCATATCGGTATTCCTCTTAGGAAAACCGCATGGTGAGCAACAATCTAATTGTTCTCAGGTGAGATGTATAAGTACAATACTTATGGTATCCCTAGGATGACCTACATTTGGCACTTATCCAATTTGGGTTCTTGTTTGGTATCATCCAAACTTATGCCTAGCATCCCAAATCTAACAGGAATGTGAAACCCGGTTTCTTTTTCCGTTCATATCTAATATGTTATCTGTCAAACAGACTTTTATGGAACCTTATTAAATAAGTTCTTGCACTGTTTAGCGTATCCGTTGAAGGAATGGTAGCTCAGAGCGACTCGTGATTAACCTTATCATGTCTAACAAAATTCGGTTAATCCTGTTCGGACACACCGTCAAACTGACGTGTTCCGGAGGAGTCCTCATTTGAAAGAATACTATACTCTTTCAAGTATACTAGAAACTTATTGCTTAAGTATTTTACATTACGGTCTTACCGTGATAGTTTCATACTTTAGCCGATCTGTTTGTCTATTTCATGTCGAAACTTGAAAGTTTCCGATTTGTGTTTCAAAAGAAACACATAACTATACGCGATGCGACATCCGTAAAGGTCACGAAATATTCATATCCATATTTAGCCTAGCTAGACATGAGCCCACTTGCTTCACTATGAACTAGGGCTAACAGATTGATGGCACTTACACTTTTACCAAGTAAATAGTATTTGAGGCGTTTTGCCCAATAAACTAGATTCGTAGACTTTATTTGATTGAAATCAAATTAGTCCTGGTACCCGCTCTTCAAAAGCGCGATATACGATTCTTGTTTGATAGTGTCCTTGACAACTATGCCACATTTGAGTTTCTTAACTGATCAAATCAATTTGAGCTATTTATTTGTCATGTTATATATATTTGAGATATTATTTATATTCAAAATATAAATTCTGTTATTCACATCTAATGTGTTTATCTCAATATCATCTTTATATAATGAAACACTTTAGTGTTCAAGAATATAAAGGTACACCCGCAGCGAGTTATACGCGATATAAAGATAATATTTCTAGTCAAACTAGTTACATTATAACAGTTTCCAAATTTAGGTACACACCCGAGGGTAGTTCCTAAATTTGGCTATCTACGGTTAAAACAGCGATTTTCGTCCCGTTTCCAATTCGCAGATAATTCTCAATCTAAGTCAGTATCCTGTTCAAAACAGATTCTGAACATCAATATATTTATTTTATGTACCACACTAAGTATCTAAAATCTAATTTTAATACTAGCTGTGAACATAATTATGACAATCATTTTTGAAGTCAGAGCCTTGCTCGTCTTCAATTCCTTCTTGGGATATGTTCTTTTATCTTCCTAGAAGATTATAATGATTTTGCCTTTGTCATTTTCAATATTCCGGTCGCCTTTGGCCAAGCCTCGGGTTTCTAGAATATTGAAGTAAGGTGCGTCTTGCGCTACTTGCCTAATTGCAAACTTTGACTTTGTCTCCTTGAGAATAGTCATTAATTCTCCAAGAATTATTTATTGCAATTTTAAAAGTACTTATAAGATCTAATATTTGCCTATCCTTCAATTTTAATATCATACTTTAAGAATCTAATCCTTAGTTCTGATAAAGAAATTAAGGAGTCTATATGACAAATATTATGGATTAAGCACTAAAGTTATCATTACATGAATATTCCAAATATCATGTTCCACTTATTTGCTTAACTCCAGGCTTAGGCTTAATATATTATTTTATCAAATAAAATAACTTATTATTTTTCCAGGACCATCCTGAAATTTATTCCCAATTTGAAAATTAAAGTCGTTTAAATACATTTTCACTCAGGATTATGTCTTAAACACTAATCTTTCATTTATATCTTGATTCTAGTAGTCCAACTATTTAATCAACGATTTGTGGTACTATTTATTATAATGATTATAATAGTCCAACTATATAATCAAATATAATCTAAATTAATTAACCTCAATTACATTGATTACTATAATCCAATTATAAAATCAACTGTAAACTGAAATTAATTAATTCAAATATATTGATTAATATAATCCAATTATATATAATCAACTATAATACAGTCCAAATGTTAATTAAAACAACAATTTAAATATTAGTCCAACTAACATTTAATCTAACGACGAAATAATTTGAATGAGCGCGTACGGCGAGTAATTGAATGAATATTGCAAATTCAATTCTTGCCTCCCACTATTTTTCGGCAAGTCTCTAACCCTCTGTCGCGTACTCGGGAAACCGCGTTTCCTAGTGGGCTAGGATCCTGTTAAATATCACACAATCTTGACTTTGGCCAACAAATTGTATGATAATTAACTAGGTAGATCTCTAAGATCAATTGGATCCAATCCAATTCCTAGATCCGGTAGGGGGACGTCCAAGTCCGAAACATATATCTTATATATGCCAATACATCAAATGTATTACCTAACCTTTTTCCTCTCGTGATTCAAAACATCTTCGACGGACAAAGGGCTTGACTTTGGCCAACAACCCAATGCCAATCTCGGATCTTGAGTAAGAATCACTCAATGGAAGGAAAAACACTTGATATTGAGCGAGGGTTTTTCGCGTGCAATTGGCTACCAATTTATTATCTTTATTAAGGTCTCATCATCATACACCCTTAAACATGCATTCTAAACACATAATAAAGCGCATATGAAATAAAATAATAATGATATGCGGATGGATACTTTACATTGATCCTAGATCAAATCTCTCATTTTCTCCCTCCAAAGCTAGCACATGTATTTACTTCTACCTGTTACACTACACTTCTAAAGAAACCTCATTTACATTGAGGGGAATAGGTGAGAAGAGAAATACAATGAGAATAGAGGTGATAAGGCCAGACACGCAGGTCCAATTAATAAATCAAATTTATTACAATTTCCAAAATTGTCCCACCCGACTAATATCCATCCGATATACATTATTCACGCATCACAACCATGTATTCATACAAGCATGTTATCAATCAATCTAATCCAATTAATTAATCTGATAATTACTGATCATCCAATGTTCAAACAACGATTTGATTTTGTTCGAGTCAAACTCGTTTTGCAAACACGTACTCAAAGTACAATTTCTACGAATTAAATTAAATTACATAATTAAATCCAATTTAATACGCATTTAATTCTAATTCTCAATTTAATTCCAAATTAAATATTACACTTTATTAAATAAACCTTTACGACTTAAATTCCAAATTTAATCGTTACGGGTCTCAAAGCCCGGTTAATATCCAATATTAATTTAATTAAAGTCCAATGGGCTTTTAATTAATTTCTTCAAGGCGTGGACTTTTGGTCAACTCGGGTCAAACCGAATAACCAAAATCCAATCCGGGAGTTACCCCATAAGCCCAAAAATTAATTTAGGCCCATTAGGCCCAATTAAACTTTAAAGGTTCATTAGTCGCATTTGGGCCTTTTTGGAAGCGGTTTTAGGCCTAATTGGATCCAACCAATTTTGGCCTAAACCAACTTTGTACAACAAAGTCCAATAAACCCAATTAACAACTTTAAAAGCCCAAATCCAATTTTAAGGCCCATTTTAATTAAATTACAAAGTCCAATTTTACAATTCAATTAAACAAAGTCCATAGCATTATTAATTACCCAAATCAAAGTTTCCAAAACACCAAATTTGTCCAATTAATCATGCTTAACATTATGGAATCATGTCCAACATAATTTGATCAAAATCAAACCCAAATATACATGCTAAAGTCTCGGCCAAATGGGGATTTTGTGTCCAAATTCAAATTCAATCCAATTGAACCCAATCAAACATAAAATCAACATCCCCTAATGATTTCCAAGTCATCCAATGAACAAAAAATCAAAAATTCCAAGATAATATGGGCTATATGTATTCGGCCAACTTAAGCAATTTGGGGAAAATTGTTCCAAACTAATTTTCAACAAATTGACCGAATCAATCCTCAATTAAACATACTTTAAGCATTCAAAATCATCCAATTTCATTAAACATGCTCAAAATCAAGTTTACCCAAATTTGTCAATTTTGGCCATCACATAAAATTGGGGAAATTTGTTCCAAACACAATTTCTTCAAATTGATCATGCACAACATCAATTCATCAATATACAAGCATACTTAATCAATCAATTCAACCAAATCATGCTTCAATTGATTTTACCCAAATTTAACCCTAACTTTTTTCATGCTTGACAAAGCTCTGATACCATTGTTGAGTTCTATATGAGGTCCCAAGATCATGAAATCAAGCATAAAATTCGCATGAATACACAAAGGAGTAAGGCGGAAACATTACTCACATTGATCGGTTATGGTGCCATGAAGAACAAAACGAATCTTCAAGCTTCTCAAACTCGCGGCAGTGGCTTCCTCAAGCAGTAGGCTGCTCGGTTTCACTGGTTTTCGTCTCCTCCACGATCGGCCATTGATGAGCACCATGGAAGCTCCAAGCTTCAAGCTCCAAAATGGTTCCATGCTCATGTGTTAGTTTCCCTATCACCATAATATAACCCATGTGTGTGTGCTAGCACTTCTTCATCTTCATTGCTTCTCTCAAATTCGGTCCAACCGGAAATTTGGTGAAGAAATTGGCTTGAAGCCGTGAGAAGAGAAGGAAGAAAAGAGAGGGAGAAGAGAATGCGTAAAAAGAAGAGTGGAGAGAGAAAAGAAAAAGAAATGTAATTAGGTTTTATAATTTCTAAAATTAATAAAAAACCATTTACCATATTCTTTTTACTTTCCATTAAAGGCTAAAGTCAAAAGCAAAAGCAAAAGTTGATTTTTCAACTTCTACATCAGTCACTCAAATCAAGTGACAACATGTCACATCACTCAAAGTGACATTTGATTTGACGCTTGATGTGACTAGCGATTTGACGCTTGATTTGACTTGCATGCCGCACTCGAATTCGAAATACGAATGCGTTCGCAAACAATCCCGGACTCGGGTTCGCTAATTCCAAATTAACGAATTTTCCGTCGCTTCGTAATTAAATGATTACGCCTAGCGAAATCACTATATATTCACGTCGCTAACGAATTAATTCTAAATTAATTCGTTCGCCCGAATTAAAATCTAATTTTAATTCCGCGTCGAAATCCAATTTCGTATAAAATATCGAATATATTATTTTATCGATTAATTCCAAATTAATCGTTCCCTCTCTTTAATTAATATTTTATCCCAGATAAAATATCTCCGCAATTAATCCTAGATTAATTTTCTCTCTCATCGAATTAATCCCAGATTAATAAAAGTGTGAGTCATACGTCATCGGTGAATCTTTGGGAAGCGACCAATGAGATCCCCGGATATGTTGGCAGTAAATACGGTCGTCGAACTATCCGAACACGTAAGTACCTCGTACTACGTTTATACCGATTTACAAGACAAGGTTGGCTTCTAGCAAAGCGCCATGCCTACCCAATTCTCCGGAAATATCCTTATAGGAATATGTGATCTATATCAAGCGTAGTATACCGAAGTATTGCGTATTTCTGTCCAGTATCGGATGTTCACGTGCAAGGCCTGAGGCTGGAATTGTGTCTGCCCCGTACGAAGCACATATCGGATGTCTGGTAACTAGTCTCTATAATCGGATATACATGACCTTGTAATAATATCCCGAATGCTCGAGCATTTAAGAGAACAAGTTCCGTATCCTACGTGACCATCATCTCCATATGACTGGAGTGACACTTCCGTCTTGACATCACACCCAACACACTGCAATTCTCAACATACCCAGCATGAGCGTACACAAAACCGGTTAAAGCCCTGGACGACCTCAACTAAAGTATATTGATTGTCGTATGTATTATCCATGCAAGTCTCAAGTTAAGACCAAATACACCTACCCTGATTGCAGACTCCCATAGACACATAGTCATACTACCAATGGGATTCCGCGGGGGGTCTATCCAGAGCGAAGTTATTTCCCGTACCATCGGTAAAACACAACCTCCTATTACACTTGCATGAGTATCCTATACCCAAATATATGAGAAATATGTCGTTGTGCCCTCACAAACGCGCACAAGTGTAATACTAGTCTTTTACGTATTTATCGATGTCCAATCTCGATAATACTCTGACTAGGGATATTTAATGATTTATCCTTCGTGGACTGATACTGTCTCATATCATTCTCTGTCCAGGAACAAATCATAGGGACCTCTCATCATTTATATATCTAGGTGATCTAATCACAAATGATAAGAGTGCAATCTCCTTTGTCACATAGTTAATTTGTACAACAACACCGTGATCTGTACAAATAGTGATGCTATGGGTCATAATTGTCCAACACCTATAACACTATTTACTTGGTAAAAGTGTAAATGCCACTGATCTGTTAGCCCTAGTTCATAGTGAAGCAAGTGGGCCCATGTCTAGCTAGGCTAGAGGTGGATATGAATATTTCGTGACCTTTACGGATGTTGCATCGCGTTATGGTTATGTGTTTCGTTTAGAATATAAATCGGAAACTTTTAAAGTTTTCGACACGAAATAGACAAACAGATCCGCTATAGTATTATACCGTCACGGTAAGACCGTAATGGAAAATATTTAAGCAAGAAGTTTCTTATATACTTGAAAGAGTATAGTATTCTTTCAATGAGGACTCCTCCCGGAACATGTCAAGTTGACGGTGTGTCCGAAATGAGTAACCGAATTATGTTAGACATGATAAGGTTAATCATGAGTCGCTCTGAGCTACCATTTCCTTCAACGGATAAGCTTTGACAGTGCATAACTTATTTAGAATAAGGTTCCATTAAAATCTGTTTGACAGATATCATATTAGATATGAACAGGAAGAAACTAGGTTTCTCATTCCTGAATATTTGGGTATGCTAGGCATATGTTTGGATGATACCAAACTAAAACCCAAATTGGATAAGTGCCAAATTGTAGGTTATCCTAGGGATACATAAGTATAGTACTTATACAACTCACAAGAGAACAATTAGATTGTTGCTCACCATGCGGTTTTCCTAAGAGGAATATCGATATGCAGTGGTAAGTGGGAGGATAGTAAAACCCGATGAAAATCAGAGTAATACTATTCCAGGCATCAATTCCTAATGGAACATAAATAGTTCATCAAGGATGAAACTATACCATAATCTTCGAATACACAAGAACCGCGTATGTCGGAGAGAGTCAGAAAACAACCTAGGGTATGGGTTTCTGATCTCACCTCATAAAGATGTTAATCTTTTGAGGTATACCAACTGACTACGTATGAGGAAGTGATACAAGGTATCGACTCCCTATTATGATAAAGTGTCATGAATCCGAAATGGATTCCATGTATATCAACTATGTTTGGATACTAGTTGATGTACCGCAAGGCGTTATGCCTATTGGTACTATAAGTCTTCAAGGAAGACATACATGGATGGCAACATACCAACGTACTAAGCTAGGCTTGTAGTGGAAAGGTATCGTTATCAACATTGTGTTGATTACGATTCAACCTTTTACCTGCTGCCACGGTAAATCCATTTGGATAATGCTTGCTAAAGCTGCGTGTTTCATTTATGAAATATGACAGTTTTACGGGAAAATCGCTTTCCTGAAAAGGAAACCTTTTGGAGGATGTCCACAACATCTTGACGGTTTTGTCGTACCAAAACTAGCAAACAAGGTTTGCAGGTTATTCGATCCATGTTTGGATTGAAGCAAGCATAGGTTCTTGGAATTATCGTTTTGATGTAATCATAATGGTTTATGATTTAATTCAAAACGAAATGATTCTTGTGTATATAAGAGGGTTAGTGGGAGCGCACTGACAGTGGATGTCCTATAAAATAATGATAATATGTCATTTCTTGGAAATGATATTCCCATAATAAAATCGGCGAAAGCTTGGCTTTCAATAAAACTCTTCGAGAATTCGTACATTGAAAAATGTACGTGACCTGGTGTCTTATACGCTTTGAGCATATGGATTCACAATCAGGCCAATCCAAGTGATAGTCACTGGATTGATGTTAAGAACATCGGTTAATATCTTAGAGATCTAAGGATGTTGTCTTAAACTATGGAGAAGGAGAACTTGAAGTGACTGGGGTCACTATTGCAAGTTTCCTAAACCGATAAAGACGACTAAAAGTCGCAAACGGTACTATACAGTTTGAATAACGGAACAGTGAGCTGGAAATCTTCCAAGCAAGATACTGTTACCGTATAAACAAAAAATGCGGGTTATTTCTGCAGCTGAGGCGGCAATAGAAGCCTTCTGGGTCGATAATAAATCTAATTATATTAGATATAGTTCTGTTAGCAGCTGAGCTAGGCGTCAGCACAGGCAAAAGAATTAATGGTCTCATCAACGATCCAGATATATACTTCGATATTCATCTGATTCATTCGGATCATACATCGTGGCGATGTGATGATCGAATAAATCGCATCAGATGATAATCAAGAAAATCCGCTGACGAAAGCATTTCTCAGCAATTTGAGCCAACCGTACATAGTTCGGGTGTAAGACACTCGAGTGACTGGCTATAGGCCAAGTGGGAGATTTTTGGACAATTATGACCCATAGTGTCAATATTTGTACATATCATGGTGTTGTTGTACAAATTAACTATGTGACAAAGGAGATTGCACTCTTATCATTTGTGATTAGATCACCTAGATATATAAATGATAGGAGGTCCTTATGATTTGTTCCTGGATTGAGAATGATATGAGACAGTATCAGTCCACGAAGGATAAATCATTAAACATCCCTAGTCAGAGCATTATCGAGATTGGACATCGATGAATGCGTAAAAGACTAGTATTACACTTGTGCGCGTTGTGAGGGCACAACGACATAGTTCTCATATATTTTGGTTATAGTATACACATGCAAGTGTAATAGGAGGTTGTGTTACCGATGGTATGGGAAACAGCTTCACTCTGGATAGACCCCCTCAGAATTCTATTAGTAGTATGACTATGTGTCTATGGAAGTCCAAAATAAGGGTAGGTGTATTTGGTATTAACTTGAGACTTGCACCGCTAATACTTGCGACAATCAATATACTTTGGTTGCAGTCGTCTAGGACTTTAACAGGTTCTGTGTACGCCTATGCTGGGTATATTGAGAATCGTAGTGTGTTGGGTGTGATGTCAAGACGAAAGTGTCTCTCCATTCATATGGAGATGATGATCGCGCAGGGATACAGAACTGGTTCTCTAAAAAGGTTACAACCGTCGGGATAATATGACTTGGTCATGATTGTCCGATATTAAAGAGACCAGTTTCTCGTAATCCGATATATGCTTCGTACGGGGCAGACACTGTACCAGCCCCAGGCCTTGCATGTGATCATCCGATACTGGATCGAAATACGCAATACTACGTATACTACGCCTGATATAGATCCTTTATTCCTTTAAGGATATTTCTGGAGAATTAGGTAGGCATGGTGCTTTTCTAAAAGCGAACATTGTCTTGTAAATCGGTACAAACGTAGTACTAGGTACTTACGTGTTCGGATAGTCCGACGACAGAATTTACTGCCAACATATCCGGGGATCTCATGGGTCACTTCCCGAAGATTCACCGATGACGTATAACTCGCACTTTTAATTAATCTGCGATTAATTAGATGAGACAGAAAATTAATCTGGGATTAATTGCGGAGACATTTTATCTGGGATAAAATATCAATTTAAAGAGAGATAACGATCAATTTAGAATTAATCGGAAAATTAATATATTCGATATATTAAACGAGATTGGATTTCGACGCGGAATTAAAATTAGATTTTAATTCGGGCGAACGAGTTAATTTAGAATTAATTCGTTAGTGACATGAATAGTGACTTCGCTAGGCGTAATCATTTAATTACGACGCAACAAAAAATTCATTAATTTGGAATTAGCGAACCCGAGCCCGGGATTATTTACGAGCGCATTCGCATTTCGAATTCGAGTGCGGCACGCAAGTCAAATCAAGCGTCAAATCATTAGTCGCATCAAGCGTCAAATCACTTGTCACTTTGAGTGATGTGACTTGACAACTTGATTGATAGATGTGACTTGATGGGAGTTGTTGGGAGCTTTTAAAGCTTGTCATTTTTTGACTTTTTTGAAATCAATTTGTGATATGATTTCTGGAAAATCATTTACCATTTTTCAAGTAACATAACAACTCTTCTATCTCTCCATTCTCTTCCTCATCTCACGCCCAACAAGGGATTTTCTTGTTCTGTTTTTGGAAAAACCGTGAGCAAGAAGGGAAGCAAGTGTGATTTTGTTGCAAAATCAAGAGTGCTAGCACACTCTGGGATCATGCGAAGGTGATAGGGAAGTCCACCCATGAGCCGGGAATCGTTTGACGAAGCTTGGAGCTCAAATTCTTGGTGATCAAAACCGAAAACAGTGAGGAAATTCACTACCACTGCGGAGCAGTCCAAAGAGGTAGAAAGTTGATTTTTGTTGCCTCTCGCGTCGCTCAACCGATCGATGTGAGTATTCCGCAACTCCCTCGTTGTATTCACTTATGTTTCATGCTTGTTTATTGATCATTGAGACCTTAGTAAACTCCAACAGGGGTGGCTTATACGGAGGAGCTGTTGCGCTGTTCTCTTTTTTCGTTATTATTTCCTTCTGAAATGGCACTTCTTTGTCTTGACTGTCTTGGTCCTTAAGGGTATCTCTGATTCCTTTCCCACTCTTGAGGGTAATGGCCCGATACTGTTCCTTAAGATTGACTTCAATATTACTAGGAAATGTCCCAATATGTTGATTAGCCAGGGAATACGTCAGTTGACCTATTTGCACTTATAAGGACTTCATTGTTGCCCTCATATTTCCATGTGTGTTTCAATATTGTTCAGCCTTGACTCATTCTTCTCAAACCTCCCCGAAGTTTTAGTAACAAACGTGCTTATAAGGTTTTCTAAGGTTGGTTTATGTTCAGCTTTTTTATTGTTGAAGCCAGAATGAGGTTTCAAGGTATTCTCTGTGTTCACATATTGAAAGTTCGGATGATAATAGTTAGGCATATGATTACCTCTAAAGTTGTTAAAATTCTGATTGTTCACATATTGGGCCAACTCAAAACTTGTTTCTCCGTCTGGGTATATCAAACTAGACACAGCAGCAGCTTCAATAGATGGTTGGGCTCTTTGGTTTGGCAATGCTACTATATGAGTCGTGAGGGATGGCACTTGAGTTGTAAGTGCAACAATAGGATCTACCTCATGTATACATGCCACCTTTGTCATAATGTCAAGTTTTAGTAAATGATGAATAAAGAGTGTCGAACCCACATGGATTGAAATCGAATTCACACTAAGTACTATAATTAATAAACTTAACTTATTTAAAAATCAATTTAAAATAAACTAAATCAAAATTATAAATTAAATAAGCGAAATGTCAATGCATTTTAATTAAGAAAGACCAGGATAAGATAAATTCTTGAGTTTGATTTCATCTAGCTATCGCATATGCATTTGTTATGCCAATCAATTATTACTCAATTTTTTAGTTTATAAGCAAAAAATCCTAATTTATTTTACATTCTCCCCCGAGTGCCGAGTGAAAATATTATTAATTATCGACTTCAATATCCCTATAAAAATCAAATAATTTTTAACTCATTACGCTTTGTGATTCTTTATTAACGACTTTAAAAGAATTACAGGTCTCCCGAACTCTATAAAATTCCTAGGTTATATTTTTTAGATCATATTCAAAACCCCATCTCTCGAGTGATATAATCTAAATATGAAATTATCTAATTTGGGTCAGCAAACCAGAATCATTAAAAATAAGAAAATATAAATAAACTGATTTAAAACTTCATAATAATTAATTAGCAATCAAACATATAGGTTAAAGCACATGTTACATCATCCTCTAGAATAAGAAAATTAGTTCATGACTAAATAAAATACCAATGAAGACGAAGTCAAGAACATATTGAACATTATAAAAGTTTGAAGAAGGAAACAAGAAGATAAAACCTGAATTGAATTCCTTCATCTTTGGACATCACCGCTTTCGTCCCCCCTCTTGATCTTCAATCGCCTCATTGGAACTCTCTAAATTATGTCTCTAAATTATGTGTTTTAAACTCTATTATTGTGTCTTTTTCTCCTCTCTAGGGTTTTGGATGAACTATGTATTTATAGGGAAGATTAAAGAGTCATTGTGAGTGTAGAAAAAAAATTTCCTAGTATAAAATCATCCAGGGCGTTGCAACGCCAGCTTTTCTGGAATTATGAAATGTTTGTTCATGGCTGGTGGCGTCGCAATGCTAGAAGTGGCATTATGACGCCAGCTTCTCTATCAGGATTTCTTGTTTTGCATATTTTGCCTTTCCAACGTGCTTCCTTTGCATCATTAAGCTTCCAAAACACGTCTATTTGCCCCAAGATACATGCTCTAATGCTTCATATTAATAAAACACAAAACAAACTAAAAAACATGTACAATGTCATCAAACTTACCAAAATAATAAGTAAGAATGTATGAATAAGTGGGTATAAATCACACTTATCAGGAGGTCAAATCTTTTGAAAGACCTTGTGAGAGGATACTGTAAAAATGAAATCAAGAGAAATTCAATATATGAAATCCATAAGAAAAACAAATTTGAAATCAAAATCTCTACTTATTTGAAATTAAAATCACAAAATCAAAGTATCAAATGATCGAAATATAAAACACAATATCATAAGTGATAGGAATATAAGTATCCATTCACGGTTCTTAATGCTTGTGTCGGCACGTGAGATTAGCTAGAATTTCCAGCATAAGATTTATTTATGATGGCAATATAGTTAGTATGCTAGGATATTTACAATTCTATAAGCATGCGTGAAAAATGCATGAACCTAAGCCATCGAGAGAATCCTAACGTATATCCTTAGTATCTGAATTACTCGAGGGGCTATTCTAACTTTCTACTAACGTTTCGCTTACGCGTTGTAACTTGCCCTTAACAACAATTCTAGCGATGTTATCGATTACCCTAACCATGGAAATCCTCACCATTATCATATCATCATTTATGGCCCCCAAAACCAGTATTATTACAATCAAAACCAAAACACAACTTATCCAAATATCTTCCAACATACCCAAAGAATACACGACATAACAATACCAGTTATAATCAATTATGGTTATTTGAACAAGTGATATAAAATTTTTTGTACAACGGATAAAATATGATATGCATGAGGAAATAATTTCACTGAAAAATTGACGTATCGGGTTACCTACAATCTTTACGAGGATCGATTTAAGGTTATGTAAGCTAAGATATTAAAATTCAAAATATACCATAATGCAGAGAAATACACTACACATGGGTCAAATTCAAAAATTTGCTGCTCTTTATTGTGAATATAACATGGGCTGAAAGAATTATAAAATGGTCCTCTATGTGCATAGTTTATGTAGGTTTTTACGGATCTCAGTTTCGATTCCTAAAATTCAAGTTACAAATAAATCTTTACATCTTGTTCAGTAAAAATAGAACTGGTCCACACTACAAGAATCAAATGTTTAGCCCAAAGTCCTCCATTTTTCTAGATATTTCCGTAACTTTCATAGATTTTGTTTAACCTTGAATGATTAAAAAGACAAAAAGGAGAAAAAGAAAACAAACGCCTTCATTTCTTCCCCTTGGCCGAAAATCACCCTAAGAGAAAATGGAGGGAATTTCTTTCATTCCTTAGAAATATCTCAAGGGAAACCAAGACTAATTTACTTCAAGCTAAGTCTAAGTAGGGAAAAAGGAGGCTTAGAGACTCGATTGCTGGGAAAAACCTTTGAATTAAGGTAAGAAAACTTAACCCAAATCTTGGAATTTTGAGTTTTGAGGTATGGATGTTGGTAGTGTGTTGTTGATTGATATTAGTGTGATTATTGATGATTTTTGGGTTGAGAAGCTCATTTTGGGTAATTTTAGGTATCTCACCCTAGTTGAAGCACTAAATAAGGATATTAGAATTGGTGGTGTTGGGATGTTAGGAACTTAGTATATCAAAAAATTCAGTGTTGGGAATTGCTTGATTGAATAAAAATGGAAATTGTGAGCTGATTATTGAAGAGGTGAAAATTGACCCTGGAAATGGCTGAGCGACGCGATGCCATTGGGCTAGCGTTGAGACACATAACGAGGCAGAGCCTCTGTTTCAGACTTAATGATTGAGCGTCGCGACGCTACTGGCCCAGCGTCGCGATACGTATCAAACCAGAACCTCTGTTTTGGTTTTGCTTCATAGGCGTCGTGACACGTTCCTCCCAGAGTCGCGACGCGCATGAGAGAAGTTGCTTTCTGCCTCGACCCAACCTAGGTGGGCGTCGCGACAGACACACATTGGCATCGCGACGCATGAGAGTATTTTTTTAAAAAATTAATTAATCCCTTCCATTTGATTCAAGAGGATGGAAGACACCCTAAAGGACTCATACCAATGTAGGTACACTCATGCATGGCATATATATATGATAATTTAACCGAATTAAGAAGTCTAATTTAATTTCGAATCATATCTTACAACTCACATTCTAATTAAGTTTATCCAATATAGATATTCGATTGGAGCCGCGATCTCCCTCAGCGACGTGAGTGGAATTAACCAAACTTCAAAATCTGTGAGTGAACGTCTTCTTTTCAAAGTTGTATTTACTTATATGTTTTTGAATTGAGACTTATTGTTTTCGCACATAGGGAGATAGCCAAGTTTATTTCCAGTCGTTTTATGAATAAGAACATTTTTGAGAAGTTTTGACTCAAAAACATGATTTCAGTGATTTTGGAGGCATGAAGGAAAAACACACCTCAGTATATAACTTATGGAATTGACGGACAGAGAACGTGTGCACACATAGGTCAGGACTAGGGATGATTGATGCCTCTAGATCCTAGTTCAGGGATAGGGGGACGGTGATATGTAATGCCCATAGACCCTAGTTTCAGGGTCACGTAGTAGCATGAATCAACACTTATGGCTCTAGTTTAGTAGCTTGGGGGACGGCGATATGTAACGCCCCACGACCACTAGTTAGGCGTATGAGGGGATGACTATACGTAATGCCCTCATATGTCAGGTTTTCTACAGTTCCAGAGATTTTAACAGGAAATATTTTAGAAACAGATTTCTCAAAATTTGAAAGAAAAGAATCAGTTTTCAAATAAAAGATTTCAGAAAGTAATTTAAATTTAAGATGATTTTACTCAATCCAAGTGATACAGTTTTCTTGATTTTGTAGTTCCACTCACTGAGTTCCATAAGACTCACCCCTCATTCTTCAGTTCTTTTGTAGGATCCATCTTTTTGGTGAGCCACGCGTAATTTTTGGAGACTTAATCCAGGGACACGAGTTATGCTGCAGTCACTAGTTATGAGTGTTAGTGTCTCTAAGACTAGGCCAAGGATCCTAAGCATGATTCTAGTGTGAATTAATCAAGAAAGTTTGCGGAATAACTTACATTGATCGATTTTAGGATTTCAAAAATTCAATGGATGTAGAAGCTCCAAGCCTTTAAAGTGAATTCCAAACTCAAGGGTGAGTTTCCATATCACCTTTCTTTGACTCCCAAAGTGCTAGCTTTGTCCAAAAATGAATCAAAATTTCCTCTTCCAAAAAGAGGGAAAATCGGCAATTGAGAGAGAGATGAGTGAATAGTGATTTTTAAGTTTCCAAAACTTGTTTTTAAAAAGTTGTGTGATGTGTAATTAAAGTCCAACCCTTAATGATGCCAACCACTTCCATCACAAAAAGTGACATGTGATGTAAGTGATGTGGGTCCAACCCAAATTTGAATTCCAAATTCAAGTTAGCTTTACACAACACACTTTGGGCCCGGTTTGTTTAATCCGATTAAACGAATTTTCCGTAGCGACGTAATTAAATCCAATTTAATTAAATAATAATTCCTAGCAAAATTATTACGAAAGTCGCTTACGAATTAATTCCAAATTAATTCGTTCGCTTGAATTAAAATCCAATTTTAATTTCGTATTGAAATCCAATTTCAATTAATATATTCGATATATTATTTTAGCCCAAATAAATAAATTAAATAGTGAAATCCAATTTAACTATTAAATTTACTTTGCCGATTAATTCCAAATTAATCGCGTTCTCTCTTCTAGACGAATTTAATCCCAGATAAATTCTCACCGTAATTAATCCCAGATTAATTTTCTCTCTCATAATTAATCCCAGATTAATTTTGTTCGAGTCAAATGACATCAGTGAATATTTGGGAAGCGACCCAAGAGATCCATGGATATGTTGGTAGTAAATACGGTCATCGGATAATCCAAACACGTGCGTATCCGGTACCACGTTCTTACCGATTTACAAGACATGGTTGGCTTCTAGCAAAGCACCGTGCCTACCCAATTCTCCAGAAATATTCAACGAGGAATATATAATCTGTATCAGGCATAATATACTATGTATTACATATTACGATCCAGTATCAGATGTCACATGCTAGGCCTAGGGCTGGAATTGTGTCTGCCCCATATGAAGCATATATCGGATCACTAGCAACTAGTCTCTGTAATGGGATAATCATGACCTAGTCATACTATCCCGATAGCTGCAGCATTTAAGAGTACTAGTCATATGGACTTTTATCGTCTCATATCTTATATATCTGGTACTAATCATATGGACTTTTATCATTTATATATCCAAGTAATCCAATTACAAAATAATAAAAGAGCAATTTCCTTTGTCACATAGTTAATTTATACAAAACATCATGTCTTTTACAAATAGTGATGTTATGGGTCATAATTGTCCAACAATGAGGTCCATCATTTCAGATCTACATTCATATAGAATGTAGTTTTCTGTGATTCCCTTTTATTGTATGCCAGATATATAATGATGATTTGTATATGATGAGTGTTTTCAGCTATGTACATATTTTTATGTTATGCATTTGAGTTAGTTATAAAATTATATGTGTGGCTATTTATGAAACTGCATAAATCAAGTTAAAAGTGAGTTTTCTTTTGCATAATTCAGTGGCTTAGGCGTCGATGGAATCTGTTGCCTGCTGGTAGCATTCCCGTATCATGGATGTTACAAAGATGGTATCAGAGCATGGTCTAGGGAGTCAATGACTGCAGTAAGAGAGAGTCGGTGTCTTATATGTATAGTATACCCGGGGTACTACTTGTAGGAAATGTCTTTTCCTTACTGTAGCGGAAATTGCTAATATTGTGGGCACTGGTTCCGGTATGGACCTTTAAAATTTTCTTTGCCTTCTCCTTTATTGAAGTCGAACTCCACCAACCATTTGATGAACTTCCTTTGAAATTTTACCGTAGAATCAACCACCCAATCTTCTGAGCTATATCTCGAAACTAGCAAACCGAAGTGTGAGCTTCACTAACAAAAATCTATCTTCAAACTTTTTAGAGAATTATCAAAATTCTAAACAATTTAGAAAAATGATATTTGTCACAAACTCTCTTGGCTTTAAGAAAGATGAGATAAAGAAGATCAAATATCTTGTTCACTTTAGTTTTTCTTCTTAATCTCAACAATTGAAAATAATAATTTTCTCTCAGCTATTGAAGAAAAATTATGGATTTTTCTCTCTACCTTACTCACAACGTTTGTGAATGTTTTTGCTTTTGTTTTTGTTTTTTTAAAAATGCTAAGAATTAATTTCCCAAACCTTTGAGTGGGAATGGTAGAGATTTTATTCCAAAGCCAATCCACCAACATCCACTCATTCTTTGAATGACAAACACTCTTGAGTGGAGTGTCAACCAAATCAATAAATTAATGGAACAAGTTAGGTAATTAGGTCAAAACTAATTAACAAAAACTTGGTGGATGATTTGGAAAATCATTAAGGCTTGTCTTGATAATGCATTTACCATTATCAAATAATGATGTCATAATTATCTCATAATTATGCATTCAATTATGATGTAATAATTATCTCATAATTATTATTTGATTATCTCATAATCAAAAATATTAGAAAATATAATATTAAACTAATTTAATATTATTTTCATTTGTGACAAAAATATCATTAATCATATTAATAATATATAAATATAATGTGAGCGTATTATTAGACAATCTAATTATATTAGGTTTGCTATAGTTAATCGAGCTAGCACGGGGACCAATGGACCTACGGTTCCGAGCTCCAATAATTCTGAAATATTAATTAAACCCTTTAATCAAATATTATGAATTATTAACTCCGCGTTATTCCACTAAAAACTCGAAGTTGAACTCCCGTTACAGTAGATGGATAAAATAAACTGAACAACTTCGGTGTCCATCGATATAGTCATTACATATGGATATAGCCCTTCACAAATATCTCATAAATAGAGCCGGGTCAAAAGTCTGTTATACCCATCTAAATATTTTGTCTCTTAAACACCATTGATTCTATAATGAACAATTAATCCATAACAATTATGAATATTTAAAATTTATATTCGTAATAGAAAAGTTGAGCACTCAAATTTTTCAAGTCCCGAACCAACTCTTAAAAGAGATATTCTTCTACTTCTATTAAGAATGAGTGAATTCCATATCTATGTAAAACGTTCCCAACTACACACCAAACCATATCCCCAAAATACTTAGTTATTGGCCGGGAATGCTACACCAACCTCACCATAGTAAATCAAATGACATAGCCTGACATGCAGGAGTTCGTAATACACTCAGGATTAAGATCGAATCCGTATATGACCATCTAGTAGATAAAATGAATTTCTTCGATTAACGGATATTAAAAGAAATTTGTATTTATTTAAGTCCAGCCCTATATGATCTCATCATACAAAGTGCCTTCATTCCCATGTCACTACATGAACGATTTCGGATCAAGGTCGTCATACAAGTATAGAATGGACTGTAGCTATAGATATACCACAAACAAAGTACCCTTTTTGTTTGCTCTCTATGGACTATTTAGCTTACTAACTTCATACTTAAATCCTATTCTTGCATCAAACATACACTGAGTCTGAAAATACAAGAGTAATCAAGGTAAACAAGACAATTGGACAATATGGGATTTAAATTAAACAACTTTGATAAATGAATAATGTATTTATTATTATTACAATAATCAATTTCGTTTTACAATACATGAAGCTCCAGGGCATATATCCCAACAATCTCCCACTTGAACTAGAGCAAATGAGACATGTCATGTAATCTTAAACCCTTTAGGTGACCTTCAAAAACTTTAGCCGATAAGGTCTTTGTAAACGGATCATCCAGGTTGTCTGCGGATGGAATATGCGTGATTGTGACATCTCCTCTCTATACTATTTCCCTGATGAGGTGATATTTTATTTCAATATGCTTACCCATATTGTGGCTTCTTGGTTCTTTGAAATTCACCACTGCACCACTATTATCACAGTAAAGTGTGAGTGATTTATCCATATCTGGAACAACTTCCAGATCTGCCAAGAATTTACGGAGCCAGACTGCTTCCTTAGTTGCTTCACAAGCCGCTACATATTCAGCCTCCATGGTGGAGTCAGCAATACAAGATTGCTTTATGCTCCTCCATACTATAGCCCCACCACCTAAGGTGAAAACTGATCTAGATGTTGATTTCCTAGAATCGACATCTGTTTGAAAATCAGAGTCAGTATATCCTCTCAAGATCATATCCTGACTAGAATATACAAGCATATAATTTCTCGTTCTCCTAAGATACTTGAGAATATGTTTCACTGCCACCCAATGATCTAATTCTGGGTTGGATTGAAACCTATCGACTACTCCCACTGCAAAACAGATGTCTGGTCTCGTGCATAACATAGCATACATAAGACTTCCAACTGCTGAAGCATATGGTATATGTCTCATCTCCTCAACTGCTTGAGGTGTCTTAGGAGACTGTTTCTTAGACAAATGAATTCCATGCCTGAAAGGTAAATTACCTTTCTTGGAATTCTGCATACCAAATCGCACAAGAATCTTATCGATATAGGTTGCTTGAGACATTGCTAACAGCTGTTTCTTGCGATCCCGAATGATCTGGATCCCAAGTACATAACTTGCATCTCCCAAATCTTTCATTTGGAATTGGTTAGCTAGCCAGATTTTCACATCCGATAATATATTTACATCATTCGCAATAAGTAAAATATCATCAACGTATAACACAAGGAAAACCACATTACCGTCAATGATGCGCTTGTATACACAAGGCTCATCGATGTTCTGCTCAAAGTTATAAAATTTGATCGTAGTATCAAACCTTATGTTCTAAGATCTAGATGCTTGCTTAAGCCCATAAATAGATCTTTGCAACTTGAAAATTTTTTGCTCTTGACCTTGGGTTATGAGGCCTTCTAGTTGTACCATATAGATACTCTCATCAAGATTGCCATTCAAGAATGCAGTCTTGACGTCCTTTTGCCAAATCTCATAGTCATAATATGCGACAATGGAAAGAAGAATCATGATGGATTTACGCATGGCTACTGGCGAGAAAGTCTCTTAATAGTCAACTCCATCTTTTTGGGTATAACCTTTTGTCACTAGCCTAGCCTTGAAAGTCTATACTTTCCCATCTATTCCTCTTTTTCTCTTGTAGATCTACTTGCAACCTATGGATTTTAATCCATAAGGTTGGTCTACAGGTTCCCAGACTGAGTTAGAGTATATAGACTCCATCTCAAGGTTTATGGCTTTGAGCCATTCCTTTTTATCAGTATCATCTATTGCACTACGATAGGTTAATGGATCATCTATACCATCACAAGATGCAACAACTTGCACCTCTCCATTTCCTATATAGCGTTCAGGTTGTCTTACAATCCTCCCACTACGTCTAGGTGGTATAGTATTCTGATAAACTTGCATCTGACTTTCAAATGTTAAAGGTTATGTCTATATCAACAATTGACAATGGTTTATTGGTTGTGCCAGCAAGCAACTCTTCAAGTAACACTTTACTTCGAGGTTTGAACTCTCTCATATAATCCTCATAAAGAAATATAGCATTTTTTCGACAAACATACTTTATTATCTTCTGGACTATAAAAGAATTCACCCCTAGTTTCCTTAGGATAGCCTACAAATAGGCACACCTGTGAACGTGATTCCAACTTAGTAGTCTTGTTCTTTAGCACATGTGCTGGACACCCCCATATGCGGAAATGTCGCAAACTAGCTTTACGACCATTCCACAACTCTAACTGAGTCTTAGGAACAGACTTAGAAGGAACTACATTCAGGATATACATTGATGTTTCCAATGCATACCCCTAGAATGAACGAGGTATAGTGCTATAACTAAACATTGATCTCATCATGTCTAATAGGGTCCGATTTCTCTTCTCTGAAACTCCGTTTTGTTGTGGTGTTCGAGGTGCTATGAGCTGTGAAACAATTCCATGCTCAACTAAGAATTCCTTAAAATCTCTATCAAGGTATTCACCTCCACGATCTGACCGTAGAATTTTGATTCTTTTACCTAACAGGTTCTCAACCTCAGCACGATATTCTTTGATCTTTTCAAATGTATTTGACTTGTGCTACATTAGGTAAACATACCCATATCTTAAAATAATCATCAATAAAAGTAAAAAAGTATTCATAACCACCTGGGTCTTTATATTCATTGGTCCGTAAACGTCCGAATGTATTAGCTCAAGCGGTTCTTTGGCTCTTATCCATTTTCCAGTAAAAGGTCTCTTAGTCATTTTTCCTTCTAAACATGATTCACAGACATGTAAAGTACCAAGTTTTAACTGATTTAAAACTCTATCTTAATTAGTCTATCTATCCAGTCAATGTTAATGTGACCAAGTCTAAGGTGCCAAAGATAGGTATCATCTTGAGAAATCTTTTGTCGTTTAGTTTTAGATCTTTCAATCTTAAACATTTCAGTATTAAACGGTGATTAATGTATTAACGACCTTAATACATATAGATTACTCTCAGAGTTTCCTGTGCATATTTTTAATCCATTTCTATTAATAATAACTGATTTATTATCAAACGAAATAGAAAAATCATGTTCCATTAGTTTTGTTACAGAAATCAAATTCCTGCGAAAATCAGGAATATAAAGTACATTAATTAAACATAAATAATTATTATTAAAGTTTAATCTGGAAACTCCCACTGCTCTGGCTGAAACGGCATCCTATTTCCCAACTCTCATGGTGAAGCTACCTTCAGCAAGGTCCATCCATGAGTCAAGTAGCTGCAAAGAACAACAAACATGGTTAGTGGCACCAGAATCAACAATCCAAACGGATTTATCATCCTCCACTAAAAGAGACTCAATGACAAGTAAATCGTATTTACCTGTGTTTTTCTTCTCTTTAAGCTCGGAAAGGTATTTCAGAAAATTCCTTTTCCAATGCCTTTATTGTTCATAATGGAAACATTTTTCCTTTGGCATTGGTTCATTTAGAGCCTTTGTTCTTATTCTTTTTCATTGGTTTTGCCTTTTCCTTCCAATTGCCTTTCTTCTTCTTCTTTGCAGATTAGAAGATTCTGCAACATTTGCCTCGTTATTGGACCTACGAGGACCCATCATGACATAATTGTAATTTGTGAGCTCATTTAGCAATTCACTCAACGTAAAAGTCAATTTATTCATAGAATAATTGCTTTTAAACTGCAGGAAAATCTTCAGAAGGGTTTCCAAGATCATTGTCACCTGGCTTTGCATTGATACGTGCACCATGGGTTTCAGCCATATTAAGATGAGACATCATCCTTAACATATGGTCTCAGACTGATGTGCCCTCATTCATTCTAGCAGTCAATACAGAGACTATTGCCTCATGTTGTTGCCGGTCTGAAGGTTGCCCAAACATGTTCTGTAAAGACTGCATAATCAATGATGCTGTTGTCATAGGCTCATGATGTGCAGTAAGAACCTCAGACATGGATGCTATCAAATAGCTATGGGCTTTTTCATCGACTTTAATCCAATTATTATAGGCATTACGTGCAGCTCTGCCAATATTTGGTGCTGGCTTGGGAGGACATGCCTCCATTAGGACAAACTTAAGGTCTTCGCAGACCAAAATAACATTCATGTCACTTTTCCATTTAACATAGTTTTCCCCAGTTAATTTTTCTTGTTGTTTGAGAATTGAGATAATTGCTGATGCCATGGCTGAAAAATAATAAACGCGCATCCAATCATTCATTCATTGCATATTAAAATTGTCAAACATTTAGGCATAAAATTAAATATGATACATGATCAATGTATAATGAATTAGAAACCTAAGAGAATTATTATGCCACTGTTATCTATCATTCCACAAATAAGTGCCGCCGTAGGGTAGGGTAAGTATTCGCATGATAGACTGAGATATTCTCAATTGATTAATATATCTGAAATAACTCTTGTTACTATGTTAATAATTACCTTTATTTTGATCAAGGAAGCCTTGATTAACAACTTAATCATTCCTTTGTGAGTGTGACCCATTATTTCGGAACCCTTGGACTTAACTAGTGAAGTGCCGCCGTAGGGTAGTCAAATCACCATATACATCTAGAGTCTCAATCCTTTAAGAATCCAAACCTGATATTGACCCAAAAATGACACCATCTGTAGGGGGACGAAATCAAAGCCATCTCGAGGCGCCTATTGAATCTCACGTTTCCGGATAACAATGGAGATCGTGGGATATATTGTGGTATACCCCTCTCCTACTCACTATTTTTAAATTTAAGGTTTCTATAATACTAGTATCTAATTAATTTAGATTATGCTCGGCTAAAAACATATCTTTATTAATACTAGTGGATTATTAATGATCTAACCAATTTTAACACTTAAAATTTTATTCACTAATCTTGATTAGTCTCTACTAACCAATTAACTTAATCAAGCTAATTTAATTAAGTTTGCTTAAGTGATCTAATCTATTTTAAATTTAAAAAAAATAGTACACTTATAGGTTTTAAAATTTTAGAATTCAACTAACGGACCAAACGTCATTAAACCATTTAATTGATAAAAGCACATTATTTATTCCAAATGTACGTGATATTGTATCCCGAGTGCAGACCAAATTACCGTCCATTTGGAATCGGCTATGGAATTTACTTTCGGGTTTCCATCCGATATACCAAGGAAAATAATGTACTCATAAGGTCCATTTGTATTTAAACTTGAATTCGTAATTTTTAAACCTTTAACTAGTTAATCTTATTAATCCGTTTACATGCATATTATATTCTTATTTAACTTATAAATTTACATAAAATTATATTTTATGTCTAGAATATCATACATGTCTACATGTTATGGCATGTGAAAATACAAGGGTAGGCACCCTAGGCTACATGACATGTTAATAAATATTTTAAAACATACATAATTCCAAGGCTGGGCATTGCGACTCCAACTTGGTGGACGTCGCGATGCGCAGAATTCCAGAAACTGGAAAAGTATCAGCTCTGCGTCACGTCGCGACGCAAGAATACCTGCGTCGTGACGGGTGCGAGGCAGAAGCAAACCGGTGGCTTGCAATTTTCCAAGGGCTGAAATTCAAAATTCATATACATTTCAAATTGCGTTAATTGGGCTCTTATTTTTATATACTAATCTAATTAGTACAATAAATCCAAGGAATCCATTGGTCTTCAAATCTTGCTCTATGGTGTGTTGTCGAGTTCTTCACGGGATTTCTTCGTCACAAGCCCTTTGCGGTATCGACTCCTCCAAGTTACAAAAAGGGTTACATAATAGACTTATTACGAAGGAAATAAACTTACAACAATTGAAAGAATATGACCTTATGGGCTTACATTTCCAATGCTAAAAACAAGAGCTGGAAAAATTAATGATCAACGTAATACATTCATCACATGAATCAAAAGTAAACATTCATCACATGAACATTAAAATCATTCATCTCATGAATCTAATTGTGCCTACTCATCATAACATGCAAATTAATAATTTATATCTAATATAAATTATTAAAACTTAAACTGAAAAGAGAGGGGTTAAGAAAAATTTTCAACCTTACGCTCTCATACCAATTGAAGGAAACGTTTTTTCCTTATCGCAGCAGAAGTTGCTAATATTGTGGGCACGGGCTCCGGTATGAACCTTTAAAATTTTCTTTGCCTTCTCCTTTGTTGAAGTCGAACTCCACCAACCACTTGATGAATTTCCTATGAAATTCTACCGTAGAATCAACCACCCGATCTTCCGAGCTATATCTCGAAACTAGCAAACCAAAGTGTGGGCTTCACTCACAAAAATCTATCACCAAACTTTTTAGAGAATTATCAAAATTCTAAACAATTTAGAAAAATGATATTTGTCACAAACTCTCTTGGCTTTAAGAAAGATGAGATGAAGAAGATCAAATATCTTGTTCACTCTAGTTTTTCTTTTTAATCTCAACAATTGAAAATAAGAATTTCTCCCAACTATTGAAGAAAAATTGTGGATTTTTTCTCTCTACTTTACTCACAACGTTTGTGAATGTTTTTGTTTTTTCTTCCAAAAATGCTAAGAATTAATTTCCCAAACCTTTGAGTGGGAATGGTAGAGATTTTATTCCAAAGCCAATCCACCAACATCCACTCATTCTTTGAATGGAAAACACATTTGAGTGGAGTGTCAACCAAATCAATAAATTAACTTGGTGGATCATTTGGAAAACCATTAAGGCTTGTCTTGATAATGCATTTACCGTTATCAAATAATGATGTCATAATTATCTCATAATTATGCATTATCAATTATGATGTAATAATTATCTCATAATCAAAAATATTAGAAAATATAATATTAAACTAATTTAATATTATTTTCATTTGTGACAAAAATATTATTAATCATATTAATAATATATAAATATAATGTGAGCATATTATTAGACAATCTAATTATATTAGGTTTGCTACAGTTAATTGAGCTAGCACGGGGACCAAATGGACCTACGGTTCCGAGCTCCAATAATTCCGAAATATTAATTAAACCATTTAATCAAATATTTATTAACTCTGCGTTATTCCACTAAAAAGTCGAAGTTGAACTCCCGTTACCGTAGATGGATAAAATAAAC
Source organism: Zanthoxylum bungeanum (assembly GCA_019454045.1). Lineage (NCBI taxonomy): Eukaryota > Viridiplantae > Streptophyta > Magnoliopsida > Sapindales > Rutaceae > Zanthoxylum > Zanthoxylum bungeanum. Next base: position 2,619 of record SKCR01028667.1, on the reverse strand, counting down.
CGAACAACTTCGGTGTCCATCGATGTAGTCATGACATATGGATATAGCCATTTACAAATATCTCATAAATAGAGCCGGGTCAAAAGTCTATTATACCCCTCTAAATATTTTGTCTCTAAAGCACCATTGATTCTATAATGAACAATTAATCCATAAAAATTATGAATATTAAAACTTTCTATTCGTAATAGAAAAGTTGAGCGCTCAAATTGTTCAAGTCCCAAATCAACTCTTAAAAGAGATATTCTTCTACTTCTATTAAGAGTGAGTGAATTCCATATCTATGGAAAACGTTCCCAACTACACATCAAACCATATCCCCAAAATACGTAGTTATTGGTCGGGAATGCTACACCAACCTCACCATAGTAAATCAAAGGACATAGCCTACATGCAGGAGTTCGTACTACACTCAGGATTAAGATCGAATCCATATATGACCATCTAGTAGATAAAATGTATTTCTTCGGTTAATGGATATTAAAAGAAATTTGTATTTATTTAAGTCTAGTCCTATATGATCTCATCATACAAGGTGCCTCCATTCTCATGTCACTACATGAACAATTTCGGATCAAGGTTGTCATACAAGTATAGAATGGACCGCAGTTATAGATATACCACAAACAAAATACCCACTTTGTTTGCTCTCTATAGACCATTTAGATTACTAACTTCAGATTAAATCCTTTTGTGCATCAAATATACACTAAGTCTGAAAATACAAGAGTAATCAAGGTAAACAAGACAATTGGACAATATGCGATTTAAATCAAACAACTTTGATAAATGAATAATATATTTATTATTATTACAATAATCAATTTTGTTTTATAATACATGAAGCTCTAGGGCATATATCCCAATGCTACTAAATATAAGAGGTTGTTTACTCTAGTAACCTTGTCTCGAGGTATGTCTCATTCTGATTAATTATAATTCCTTTAAATGCAATTGACCATTTTTTTCTTTTCAACTTCTTAGATATAATGCCACCCATGGGTACCGAAGTCAGAGGTAGGCCTAGGCGTGCTAGGGCACCCCTGGGTGGAGATCCGGATCAGAGATCAGTAGAACCTTCCCCTAAGCCAGATATGGGGCATAGAGTGGAGTATGAAAATGAGGGTGGTGTAGGAGAAGATAGGGCAGCACCAGTGTATCAGCCTAATGATCCAGTTGTTGCAGGTTTACAGCAGATTCAACAGTTAGTAGCAGCTCTTGCCCAGTTGATTTCCCATCAGCAGCAGCCATTAAGCCTAGAGCCGAGAGCTGCAGAACCCATAGTTCTTGTTCCACCTGCACCTGTAGGACTATCAATGCCTCACCAAACAATAGTTCCTCCAAATTGATCAGAGCCTACTACTTTCCAAGTAGGACCTTCCGTTATGCCTCATGAGCCACCTTCAGTAACAGTCCAGGTTATACAGCGACAAGAGCTGCTAGTGTCCTTATTTGATTTTCAGAAGCTTCATCCCCCCTCTTTCCCGGGAGTAGAGTCCTCCCTGACCCATATGGCTTCATTGAGGAATTAGATCGCATATGTACAGCTTTGGGGTTTTCATCGGAGAGGGCGGTGGAGTTAGTTAGTTTTCTATTGAGAGATGTCGCCAATACTTGGTTTATGTCTTTTCAGGATGGTTGGCGATGAGATGCTCCTCCACTGACATGGGTTGAGTTTTACCGTAATGTATCAGAGATGCTAGAGTTTGGGAGTTTGAGCAGTTGGTTCAGGGAGAGTAGATGATAGTTTCTGAGTATGATACACAGTTTACTCAATTGACTCGATATGCCCTACATTTAGTCAATACAAAGGAGATGAAGGTGAAGAGGTTTGTTAATGGGCTTCGAGATTACTTGTTTCGCTCTATTCTCTTTACAAAGACTACTACATATACTCAAGTTTTAGTTCCTGCTCTACGATTTGAGACGCGAGTTAAAGAGAGACAACCAGAAAGGGAATCGCAGAAGAAACTGAGAACAAAAGAATGGGTTAGGCCACAGAAGAGTGGCCCTAGTAGATAGCAACATATGTCAGGTTCGTCTACTACACGTAGAGATATGAGTTCAGTTCAAGGAGGTCAGGATCACAGACCGACTCATTATGCCACCTGTCTCGCAGTTTCTTCTCCCTCGATGGCCTAGCCAGGGTGAGGTCTTTCATTATGTTCGATATGTTGGTGGACTCATTCAGGGTTTTTTCGATCTGGGAGTAGGGGTTGTTATCGGTGTGGATAAATGGACCATCTGAAGAGAGACTGTCCGATACCAGCAGATCACTTTCCATCTTTCAGTACCGCTCCATCTACACCCCAGCCACAACCTAACAGGAGTGTAAGAAGAGGAGAGCAGAGACCCGTTAGTAGAGGATAGAAGGTAGAAGGAATGGGATAGTCAGTAGGTGATCGAGGGCATCCTTCCTCTAGTAGACCTAAGGGCATGGTGCAAACCATCACACCCCAGTAGGCGTATACATCCAATGCAGACGTCACATGTACATTATTGATTGGCTCTGTGCAAGCGAGAGTCTTATTTGATTCGGGTGCTACACACTCTTTTGTGGCATCGTGCTTTGTATAAAGGAATCACCCTATTTGCCATAAAATTAATTTCGGCCCATTA
>SKCR01028666.1:0-116809 GCA_019454045.1 Zanthoxylum bungeanum | reverse complement strand
TAGATTATAGTAATCAATATATTTGAATTTAACCAATAAAATAGTAGTTGATTATATAGTTAGACTATATAAATCATTATATTTGATTATACCCGAAATCGTTGATTGGATAGTTAGACTATTGGAATCAAGATAACTGAAAGATTAGCGTTTAAAACATAATCCTGTGTGAAAATATCTTTGAACGGCTCCAATTTTCAGATTGGGAATAGAACCTCAGGATAGTCTTGAGAACTGAGAAGTTATTCTATTTGATAGAGAAACCTCCCGGGCCTGAGCCCGGAGTTGAGCAGATAGTGGAACATGAGCTTTGGAAGACTCATGGTGATGATAACTTTAGTGCTCAATCTGTTATGTTTGTCGCAATGACTCTTTAATTCCGTCGTCAGAACTAAGGATTAGATCCTTATACCATGATTTTGAAATTAAAGGATTTTCATAGATCTAATCTTAGATCTTAGAAGTACGAATTACGAAAAAAGCTCTTTCGCTCGCGTATGTCAGAAGGTACATCTGTCGAGCACTAGATGTCACAGATGATTGCTGACATCGAATAGCTAGGTTAACTAGGCATTACCTACGAGGCCGAGACTTCCATAGATTTGATCTTATTGTCTCTGCCCGAAAGCTGGGGCGGGTTCATCTTGAACCAAAATAAAACTCTTGGAGAGTTAATGACTATGCTCAAGAAAGCACAGCCAGAGCTTCTAAAAGGGCAAGAAGCGCAATGCGCATCTTACTTCGACATCCCAGAAGGACAAGGCTTGGCCGAAGGCTTCTGGGGGTGTGAAGAAAATGGGCAAGGCTAAATCATCACAGTCTTCTGGGAAGACAAAGGACATATCCCAAGATGTCTGCCTAAACTGTGGCAAACGGGGTCACTGGAAGCATGACTGCCGTATGGACATGGCAGACATGAAGGAAGTGAAGGCGGGGCAAGGCTTTGGCTTCAAATATGTTTGTTATAAACATATCCACTGCTGGTTTTAAAATTGGATTTTAGATACTGGATGTGGAACATAAATATATGTACTGATGTGCGAGATCTGCTGATTAGCAGGATACTGACTTCAGGTGAGATGGACCTGCGAATCAGAAACGGGACGAGAGTTACTGTTTTGGCCGTAGAAATCTAAGTTTTGGAAATGCCCTTTCGGCATGTACTTAAATTAGGAAACTGTTAAGATGTACCTAGTTTGACTAGAAATATTATCTATGTATCTAGCTTAACATGTTGCGGGTATACCTTATATTCTAGAATACTAAGTGTTTTTCTTATAAAGATGATATTGAGATAAACACGTTAGATGTGAATAACATAATTTATATTTAGAATATAAATTAATCTCATACATATAACATGACAAACAAATAGCTCAAACTGAATTAATCAGATGAGACTTATTTGTGGCATTGTTGTTCAGGACACATTAACAAGACTCGTATATCCACACTTTCAAAGAGTGGATACTAGGAAAGATTTTTTTCTAATTCAAATGATGTCTACGAATCTAGTTTATTAGGCAAAGTGCCTAAAACAACTTTTACTTGGTAAAAGTGCAATTGCCACTGATCTGTTACCCCTCATTCATAGTGACGTAAGTGGGCCCATGTATAGCTAGGCTAGATGTGGATATGAATACTTCGTAACCTTTACGGATGTGGCATCGCGTTACGATTATGTGTATCTTATGAAACACAAGTCAGAAACTTTTGAGTAATTCAAAGAGTTTCGACACGAAGTAGAAAATAGATTAGTAAAAGTATTAAAAATATTATGGTCGGACCATAGTGTAAAATACTTAAACATATGAGTTTCAAGATTACTTGAAAGAGTATGGTATTCTTTCACTGTGGACTCCTCCCGGAATACCTCAATTGAGCGGTGTGTCCGAACAGAGTAACCGAACTTTTTTGGACATGGTAAGGTTAATGATGAGTCACTCTGAGCTACCAATTTCCTTCTAGGGATACGCATTAAACAGTGCAATACTTATTTTGAATAAGGTTCCATAAAAATCTGTTAGACAAACTTCATATTAGATATGAACAGGAAAGAAACCGGGTTTCTCATTCCTGAAGATTTGGGGATGTTGGGCATATAATTGAATATTTGGATGATACCAAACTAGAAACCAAATTGGATAAGTGTCTATTTGTAGGTTGTCATAGGGAAACCAAAGTATAGTACTTATACAACTCACAAGAGAACAATGTAATTGTTGCTCTCCATGCGGTTTTCCTAAGATGAATTCATATATGCAGTGGTAAGTGGGAGGAAAGTAAAACTCGATGAAAATCAGAGTAATACTGTTCTAGGCACCGAATCCTCACGGAACACCAACAGTTCATCAGGGATGAAACTGTACCACAATCTTCGAGGTATGGGTTTCTGATCTTACCTCATATAGAAGTCAATCTTATTGAGGAAGTAAACCGGCTACGTATGAGGAAGTGATACAAGGTATCAAATCCTTTCATTGTAAAGTGCCATGAAGTTCGAAATGGATTCCATGTATACCAACTAAGTTTGGACACTGGTTGATGTACCAGAAGGCATTATGCCTATTGGTACTAAATGTGTCTTCAAGGAAGACACACATGGATGGCAACATACAAATGTACACATCTAGGCTTGTACAGAGATGATATCCTCAACGACATAGTGTCGACTACGATGAAATTTTTTAATCTGTTGCCATGATTAAATTCATTTAGATAATGCTTGCTATTGCTGCATATTTCATTTATGAAATATGGCATATGGACGTCAAAACCGCTTTCCTTAACGAAAACCTTTTGGAGGATGTTTATAATATCCTGACGGTTTTGTTGTACCAAAACATACAAACAAGGTTTGCAAGTTAAATCGATCCATTTATGGATTGAAGCAAGCATTGCGTTCTTGGAACCAGAGTTTTGATGTAATCATAATGGTATATGATTTAATTCAAAATGAATATGATTCTTGTGTATATAAGAAGGTTAGTTGGAGCTCGCTGACAGTGAATGTCCTATAAGTTGATGATGTATTGCTTCTTAGCAATAACATTTCTATGCTACAATCGGTGAAAGCTTGGCTTTCATTAAAATTCTCCATGGTATACCTGGGAGAAGCATGCTTTATTCTAGGAATAAAGATCTACTGGGATAGATCTAGAAAGCTGCTGACAACCCTCCTAGAGTTCGTACGTTTTTGAAATGTATGTGACCTGATGTCTCATATACTTTGAGCATATGTAGACGCTATAAGGCCAATCCAGGTGATGGTCACTGGATTGATCTAAAGAACATCCTTGAGTATCTTGGACGAACTAAGGATGCTTTCTTAAGCTATGGAGGAGGAGAACTTGAGGTGACTAGGTTCACCGCTGCAAGTTTCCAAACCGATAAAAACGGTTGTAAGTCGCAATAAGGGTATGTATATAGTTTGAATAATGGAACAGTGAGCTGGAAATCTTCCAAGCAAGATACTGTTACCGAATAAATAACAAAAGCGGAACATTACTGCAGCTGAGGCAGCAATAGAAGCATTTTGGATCTATATAATCCTAATTGGATTAGGAGCAGTTATGTTAGCAGCTGAGCTAGGCTACAACACAGGCTAATGAACTGCGGTCTCATCAATGATCCAAGTATGTACTTCGACTATTTCATCTGATTCGTCGGATCAAACATCGTAGCGATGTGATGATCGAATAAAACACATCAGATGATAACATTGCAAATCCGCTGACGAAAGCTGTTTCTCAGCAGAAGTTTGAGCGACCCGTACATAGTCAGGTGTTAGACACTTGAGTGATTGGCTATAGGCCAAGTGGGAGATTGTTGGACAATTATGACCCATAGCATCACTATTTATACAGAACATGGTGTTGTTGTACAAATTAACTATGTGACAAAGAAAATTTTTCTTTTATCATTTGTAATTGGATTACCGGGATATATAAATTATAAAAGTTCATATGATTAGTACCGGATTAATAAGATATGAGACAATATTAATCCACGTAAGGTTTAATCATTAAATATCCATAGTCGTAGTATTATCGAGATTGGACATCGATAATGCGTAATAGGCTAGTATTACATTTGTGCGTGTTATGGAAGCCTAACAGCATAGTTCTCATATATTTGGGTATTGGATACTCATGCAAGTGTAATAGGAGGTTCTGTTTACCGATGGTACGGAAACAACTTCGCTCTGGATAGACCCCTCGGAAACCCATTGGTAGTATGACTATGTGTCTATGGGAATCCGAATCAGGGTAGGTGTATTTGGTCTTAACCTGAGACTTGCATCACTAATACTTGCGACAATCAGTATACTTTGGTTTTGGTAGTTCGGGGCTTTAACAGGTTTTGTGTATGCCTCTTATGGGTATACTGAGAATCGTAGTGTATTGGGTGTGATGTCAATATGGAAGTATCACTTCAGTCATATGGAGATGATGATCACGCAGGATACAGAACTAGTACTCTTTAGTACTGCAGTCATCGGGATAATATGACTAGGTCATAATTAATCGGGGAATTAATTAACAAAAGAGAAAGAATTAATATGGGATCAATTGCGTCGAGAATTTATTTGGGAATAAATTCGTCGAAGAGAGAGAACACGATTAATTTGGAATTAATCGGTAAAATAAATTTAATAGTTAAATTGGATTTTTTCTATTGAATTTATTTAATTGGGCTAAAATAGTATATTTGATATATGAATTGAAATTAGATTTCAACGCGGAATTAAAATTGGATTTTAATTCAAGCGAACAAATTATTTTAGAATTAATTCGTAAGCGACTTTCGTAATAATTTTGCGAGGCATTATTATTTAATTAAATTGGATTTAATTACGTCGCGACGAAAAATTTGTTTACTCGGATTAAACGAAACCGAGCCCAAAATGTGTTGAGCAAGCCCACTTGAATTTTGAATTTAAAGTGTGGCCCACCAACTTACATCAACAAGTCACTTAAGTGATGGAAGTGGTTGGAAGCTTTTAAAGGTTTCTTGTCAAACACACTTTAGCTTTTTTGGAAAAAGTATATACAACTTTTTGGATTTGTTTTTGGTAATTGATTTTAGAAATCAAAATGCAAAAAAACACTATTTTTCTTCCTCTCTCCTTGTAAAAACCGTGAGCCTCTCTCCATGGAAGACATTTTTGTTCTTCAAAATTTATTCTTGCTAGCACATAAAGAGTCAAAAGAATGTGATAGGGAGACTCACCCGAGAGTATGGAACTCGATTTCAAGCTTCGAAGCTTTCAACACATCCAACAAAGAAGGAATTTTTGAAATCTCCTCAACCAATCAATGTGAGTATTCCGCAACTCTCTTAATAATTCACACACGAATCACTCTTAGACGATCTTGGCATGTTCTATGAAAACTAACACTTGGATGTTTATTCGGTTCATCAATATGTAGTTTAGTAAGCCCTATCAACATCATAACCCATGTCTAGTCGACTGAGCATTGTCTTGTCATCAATTGCTTGGCTCCATAAAACATGGTATGGACGTTGACGAATCTGAATAAAGAGTCAAAGTATACTTACATGCCCTGCCCCAAATGACATGTTTGGCAGATACTCTCCAAGGCAATGACTCATTGACTTAGAAAGTATGGGACAAACTGTACGGGCCAAATTTGGGCCAAGGGCATTTCTGACATTTCACTTCAGGCCCAATGTCGGATACAACCCAAAACCATCCACCAAACAATACCCAAACAAGACTTGGGCTAATGACCTAATTACTTTATCAGGCCCTTACACAAAGAGAGGCCAACCTTTTGATCTGCCAGCCGCCTAACCAAATAAAAAAAACGTATTCTACGTGATTTATGTGACTAAGCCGTTATAGCACCCAAAACGTCTATCATTTAATACATTAATGAGGCCTACCTTTGATAGCCTTTAAAAGGAGCCATAATTCAGAAGAAAATGGGGACAGAAGCATTACAACCCTAAGCTTAACCATTCTCACCAGAACCCTCTGAACTTCCAATCCACCGCCCTCACAGCAGTCCACGGGGATCAAGGTAGTTTCTGACCTTGCTTCTCCTCCTACTGTATTATCAACTCATTTCCATTACTGACTTGAGTGTCAGAGTGCCTACGGTACCCACCACACCGGTGGGAAGACTCTCCACGCTCACTATACCTCTTGTTTTGCATGATCGCTAGTGCCCACCCTTTCTACGAAATCTCGATTATGGACCTCGGTTGAAAACCAGCGTCTACAGTTTATGTGTCAAATTATTATGGCTTTACAATTATAGTAAAATGACAAAAATAACCCCACCCATTTATATATGCAAAAATTCGACCATGTCTCTAATCTTAGGGGTTTTGGTTTTTCCACTTGCTAAATTGTTGTGCTTGTTGATTTAAGGACAAGGGTTTAACTTAATCACTAAATTGAAAGAAATTATGGAATTATAATTGGAGTTTAGAATCAACAAGTTTACAAGATTAAGAGTAAATCTTTTAATTTATTGATTTTTTTCCAATTGTTAATATATGTTGTAGAATGTATATTTTCCTATTTTTAGTGACTGATAAGTTAAAAACATCATAGTAAGAGCCTTAATTGCATGCATGTATAATAAATTAGGCTAATTAGTATAATTAGGCATAATTAGGTTGTATGACAATCCAATTATCATTTTAGAGCTGCTAATGCCACTCCATGATGACGTAAAATTATTCTAAAGTGATTTTATGGTGATGACTCTCCTTGGTGTATTTTTGGATTAACGAATTGCATGAATTTTGAATTAATTAGACATTGATATGATTAATTATAAATTAATTCAAAAGTATTGATTTTGTGAAATTGACATGTTGTAGATGAATTTGGGCATGTTATAATACGTAGGAAAAACTCTCAGAATTTTCGAAGTCGTTTGGGATGCTTTAGGAAGTATTTTTGGATTTTTGTATAAAAACAGTAAAAATATGACTTGAGGGAAAAACTATAATTTTATGAAATTACAGACCTGATCAGCCACTGCTACAATGGCCAGATCACTGTAGCAGTGATCTAGTCCAATTCCACGACTGAATAGGTTGATCAGTTCTCCCGATTAACCGGTTCATGTGGAACTATGAAAAATATTTTTGAAAATTTTACCTTGAGTTAGTAATGCATAATTACACCTCGATATTAAATATCAATGAGTGATGTGGGTGCAATATGGATAAATTAGTGGTATATAATATCGATTAATTGATCCGGATTAAACTTATTTTAAAAATTGATTTCTCTCGTCGTGTGTTTTTGTCTCGCAAACCCCAACAAAAATGGCATTAGAGCAAGTTTGATCCAGCATCTATAATAAATTTCATGCATAATATGTTATATTCGAATATGAATCAATGATTATACATGCATATTAATCTATATATTTCTTGAATTTTGGTTTCGTCTTAATGGAAAACATAACAGAACTTTAATCGTTAAGTTGAGTTATGATTTCCTGGGTACAAGTAACTTCTTGAGAAATTGATCCGGATTAAATATCTATGTTTGATGTAGATTCCAAGCTTGAAATTGCTTTTAGGAAATCCCAACAAGAACGCTCAAGTATTAGCGTTTGTCGAGAGTGCAAATAATGATGGTTTGCCTTGTCAATACAGATGCAAATGAGTTCCTGACGCAATGCCTACAATATGTCAAAGCTGTGTAGGTATGACTGATAGTAGTTTATTTGCGCCAGTAAAACTTATACGATAAAAAATAAATTCAAGCGAATAGACATGCCAAAACAGTGAGATAGTGTCTAAGTACCATGAGTATGTCATTGATAAGTTTAGCTTTGAATACGCCCCATCCAATAGATGCTAAAATAGTGAGGATCAAAAATAATTTAGGACTAAAATAAGGAGTCACAATGCTATTTATTTGACTTTTGATTTTGAAAAGTTTTGAATATTATGAAAACAATTATATATGTTGTAATAATAAAAACAGTGCAAAAATGACCCCAACTGGTTGCAATTATCGATAGGCCCAAAAGTTAGAAAAAATAATAAAAAATAAAAAACAATAATAGTCGTTAGCATTTCTCATAATAAAATACTAAATATTATTAAAATAATATAAAATTAATAAATAAAAATAAAATATGTTAAATCAGTGTGGATCCTTATCTAAAATTGATTTTCATTTTTAATTTCGAAATTTTGTTGTTAATACCCTATTTTAATGTTAGTGTCATATTTTTCCATTTTTAATATCTATATTTGTATGTTAATTTTATGAAATTTTAGATGAGTAATAATAAACATGTGAAATTTCAAAATCTTGTATCACGTGTGAAAAAATTTGAAAATATTTTCATTTTCAATGTCATATTTTTATGTTTAATGTCCAAACTTTCAGATTAATACTAATAAATTTTCATGTTTGTAAATTCTACATGTTTACTATCCCAATTTTCTTATTTAATGTCCAAAATTTCATATTAATTCTATACATGGCAATAAATTTGTAATTTCCATATTTAATGTCTGTAATTTCAAATTAATGCTCACTGGGCAATAATTTTGCAATTTTCATGTCTAAAGCCCCAATTTCATGTTTAATGCCCACAATTTCATATTAATGCTTACATGGTAATAATTTTATAATTTTCATGTTTAATGTCCAAATTTTCATGTTAATGTTCTATTTCATGTTTAATGCCCAAAATTTTATATTTTATATTAATAAAATTCTTCGGAAGTGAACAGTTCAGAATAATGAAAAAAGAGTTCAACAACAAGGTCGAGGAACTCAAGACACCTCTTTTTTTTTTGCCAATATTTTGATTATATTGGAGGATTCGAAAATGATCTCCCAAACTACTAAAAAAATTTCTTTTATTAAGTGTTTTTTGTTGTATTTAGTTTAACTTTAAGTGGTACCAATTAATAAATTAAGTTTAAAAATAAATATTTATTTTCATTTTTTTATAATTATTTATAAGAAAATTATAATAAAATAAATTATTAAAATAACATATGGGATACAAAGAGTAAAAATTTATTTTATTGGATCAAGATACAATCATATATGGATATAAATAATATAAGTTAAAATCATTGGAGGTTAAAATTAATTTAAAAAATTTAAAAAAAAAATTGGCGCAATGAACATTGATGCGCCACTATTCAAGTAATCATTTTTGAGCTTCAATGTCACACTCAATAGTGCGCCATTGGAGTTGCTCTAAGTTAGCTTATAACATATGAAACAAACGTTAAAATATAAATTATCGTCAAAATTTAAATTTATTTTATTAATTTATGATTTTGTGAGAATTAATGTTTGGCGAAACGTTTTGCCGTTACCGACACACTCCATCTAACGGAGTTAGTTCCACGTTACAAAAGAACACTTACGAACCACAATGAATTTTACGTCACCCATACCACTATTGCACCAAAGAATCTCTCCACAAAGAGGAGCATATATGTCCAGCTTTCATGAACTGTCATGTAGAGTAACACTCATTATTTTAACTGCAGTAAAAAAGCCGACTCCTTGATTTTTAACCTAACCGCGGTTAGCACTAATCTAACCACGGTTAAACCCCCCTCGTCGTCAGTATATAAACCAAGCAAAAGCAATTCCATTGTTCCCCCAAACAACAGCAGCCAAAAATAATCCTACAACGGAAAATGATGCTCGGAGAACCTCGCCGTCCAAATCCGACGATTCACATCCCACCGTGCCGTCAACTACACTAAGATCCAACGGCTGATAATATTTTACCTCCTCACTCCCTAAACGGCAATGCAAACGGCAGCCCCGAAAATTACAACCTCTACCACCTCCAAGAAGCCTTTGCCGCACTCAACAGTTACTTGCCGTCAAACGACGCAGAGATGGACTCCGACAGTGATATCTCGGGTATGGATCCGGATTCTCCCGTGGACGCTTACTCCTGCGATCATTTTCGCTTGTACGAGTTCAAGGTGAGGAAGTGCGCACGTGGCAGGTCACATGACTGGACCGAGTGTCCGTACGCTCACCCTGGAGAGAAGGCTAGGAGGCGTGACCCGCGGAAGTATCTTTATTCGGGTACGGCCTGCCCCGATTTTCGCAAGGGAAGCTGCAAAAAAGGTGACACGTGTGAGTTCGCTCACGGCGTGTTCGAGTGCTGGCTCCATCCGGCGAGGTACCGTACGCAGCCATGCAAGGACGGGGCCGGTTGTAAGAGAAGGGTCTGTTTCTTCGCTCACTCGCCGGACCAACTCAGAATCTTGCCTCAACAGAGCCCTAGAAGTGGTGACTCTCCTCCTCGCACTAAAACGCTTAATTTTATGCCGTCTCTGGACTCTATTTCTCCTCCAATGAGTCCGCGGACCGAGTTGCCAATGAGTAATTCTCTGAGTCGGTCAGTCGGAACGAGTTCCATCACTGATATTATGGCTTCGCTGAGGAATCTGCAGCTTGGAAAGGTCTCGCCTTTTCCATCGTCATATAAAACGCAAGTGTGTATGGGTAGTTTACCCGGGTACGGATCTCAACGCGGGTCAATGCTTAGCCCCGGTTTCTGTAGTCTCCCTTCCACTCCGACCCGACCCGGTGTTGGTTTTTCGGATTTGTTTGATACTTGTTGGGAGGAGGATCCGGTGATGAAGAGGGTGGAGTCGGGAAGGGACTTGCGTGCAAAAATGTTTGAGAAATTAAGCAAAAAGAATTCTCTGGATCCGACTAATGCGGTGACTCCGGATGTGGGGTGGGTCTCGGCGCTAGTTAATGAAGAAGCCATGTGAAATGAAAGCCTAAGCAAAGTGGGGTGGGTCTTGGAGGAATGGTGAATCTATTCATATTGATTCTCCTCTCATTGTGAATAGTATCTTTGGAAAGATGAGAGAAGAGAGAAGAATCAGTATTATTATCGATATAATCTTAATTCTATTTTATATAAGAATATGATTAATGAATAAAGTAAAATTATATTTGAAATTTATGAATTAAATAATGAATGAATGAATTAAAAATTTTAATACATATTTTGAGATTCATGAATTAATTAATAAATGAATTGAGTCAAATTGATTTCGAGATTTATGAATTGAATAATTTTTATCTCTATTTTATAGTGTTGGTGGCGGTATTACACAAAAGAGAAGACACACATATATGAGACCAAGTTTATTAATACTCCCGTTTAAATAAATTTAATTTTCATTAAATCCTAGTGTATTTATTAAGTATATTAAATTATAGTTGGTGTAAATGTCAAATTTTTACCCATTTAGTCATGTGTCACCACATAAATAAATCTTCTATGAATAATATTAATAGAGGAGAAAAGTCTAGAAGATCTTCAAAACTTTCGGAATCCCAAGGAAACTTGGATATTAAGTGACAAATCAGGGTGATGTCAGCTATTTCGGAGTGATATAAGCCATTCAAGAGTGATATTAGACATTTTCGGGATGATATCAGCCATTCCAAAGTGACATCAGTCACTCTGGTGTACTTCCGTTCTGGAATGATGTCAGTCACTCTAGTGTACTTATATTCCAGAGTGACCGATATATTTTCATTTTAGAGTGATGTCAGTCACTCCTGTGTACTTTCAAAATTAGTAGACTTTGGTAGCAATCCATTTATCTTTACATGCAATATTAGTTTAACAAGCAACATGTGTTATGGCAGTTATGCCACCTAATTTTATATATCAGCATGATATATGATAGGTGTTCAGCATGCATCTCACATGAGACCATCAATGGACATGTGTTGACACATCAACCTAAAATACTATATATAAGTTAAAGAGCTTGAAAAAAAGGGGGACGGTTCGAACATAAGAAAAATATATGAATATGAAAAAATATTCACAAAAATATAAAAAAGAACATAGATATATTTTATAAAAAAAAAATTAGAAGAAAATAATTATAAATTGATCTTTTAAACAATTTCAACTTAAGCTTGAGAGTGTTAATCTTGATGGAAGTTTTTATTGGCCTATCAAACATCTATTTCCCATTTTGGATCAGGATTGGATTTTGGAGAATCAAACCTAAAACTCATTGAGTTGTATGAGATCTTACCACTCATTTTTACCATCTCCATAAAATTGACGTCGTCTGTGGGGAGGATATTGCATTGTCATGTTCTTCTCAATAAGGATTTTATATAAAAATTATCATATTATGACAAACATGTATCATGAATTATTAAATTGAATTTAAAGCAAGAAGTGCTTATATAAAAATTGAAATTTATGTCATTCTTATATGAATACTTGCATGGGGAAACTTTAATATGCTTAGTAACTTTGTATAATGAATGGATGGTGAACAAGAACGGTTTAATGCCAAAAAATTATACGACTCATTACACTCGAGTTCCGCCTCACACACCAGTACCAAAAGTATGTCTGGGTATGCTGAATGAGAAACAAATGGAGTGAGTCCATAGTAGCCTTAGGCTAACAACCTAATAGGGAACCTGAACTCGTGCACATGACTGTATTTCACAAAAATACGAGATTGACATATTGAAATTTCAACCCATGCATCACATAATTAGAAAATTCTTGATATGCATGATTGGTTGACACGAAAAACATATTACATGCATCGTCATTGATGGATTTATTGGAAGTATAATGATAATTGTTGTATTGTATACTTAGGAAGGAAAATTCAATTTTTAAAATTATTTATATTTGTGAAAATTCACTTGAAAATGAAATTGTTATGAGAAATAACTTCCCAAAGTATTGTATATAACACGTGAGTGATGATGAGCTTATCCATCATCATCACGAAACCTTTTCAAAAACTAACATTTTGAAGCTGGAGAGTATAAGATTCCTCGCAAAACAAGAAGAAATTGTGCGAAATGGATAAAGCTCAATTTCAGTAATTATTCAATCTGAAAATCGGATTTTGAAATGATCATATTTTCATAAATATAAGAAATTTTGGAGCAGAAATTACAGAAGACACTTCGAGCTCTAGCACAATTAGTTAAAATCAAATCATTACTGATAAAAATCCTGAAAAGAGAGCAATTGAAGGCACTAGTTTATTCTGGAACCCTCCACATAACTAAGGACAAAAGTTCCACAAATTTGGCTCACAGAGTTAATCGCCCATATGGACAAACAAAATAAAGGAATTAAAAACACAAATAGCCAGAATTCCTAAAAAAGAATTTATGGGCGCCTAAGCCCCGGAAGAAACACCCTCTGGTGTGCTTATATTCAATTTTAAATTTTTGGGTGCTTAAATCCCGGTAGAAGCATCATCTAGTGAGCCTATACCCAACATATGAAATTTTGGGTGCCTAAACCCTGGAAGGAATACCCTCCAGTGTGATTACACTCAACTTGTATTTTATGGGTGCTTTAGCCCCAGTATGAGCATCCTCTGGTGAACCTATACGCATCTTATGAAACTTTGAATGCTTAAGCCCTAATAGGATCCCACTTCGATAAGCTTACATTCAACTTAACAATTTTTGGGTAAAACCTCGGTAGGAACCTCCTCCGATAATCAATACCCAATGGAGTTTAAGCCTCGGAATGATCACCCTTTGGTGAACTTACATCCACATTGTCCAGTAAGTTACAAAGTATAAGATAAAGTGAATGATCAACGATGTGTTAACACTTCAGGGCCTCAGATGGAGTATCTAAAAAAGCCCTTCGATGAGCTTGCAAATGCTAAAGAACTTCGAATGAAACACAAAAACTGGGCATGTACTTACACTTTGGACACAAAAGAATATTCTCCCAAATATCCAATCACACAGTGACTAAAATGGGAAAACGATTATGTAGGGATTAATTCCCACGTGGGGAACCCACAACATCAGTTACGCGGTAACTTTTAAGGTGGAGTATCCACCAAAATAGTCATGTAATGGCTAGATCGGGAAAAAAATCTCGCAGTGATTAATTCCCTTGTGGGATATCCACAGTTTCGGTTACTCCAATCTGATTGGGGGAGATGGGTGGATGTAGGTGCCTAATTTTAGGCATACTTTATTGGTCACGTGTCACCACATAAATAAATCTTCTTATGAACAATACTAGTAGAAAGGAAAAGTCTAGAAGATCTTCAAAACTTCCGGAGCCCCCGAGAAAACTTGGATATTAAGTTGACGAATGGGGGTGATATTAGCCATTGCGGGGTGATGTTAGCCATTGCGGGGTGATATAAGCCATTCCAAGGTGATGTCAGCCATTTTGGGGTTATCAACCGTTACGGAGTGATATCAGTCATTCCGAAGTGATGTCAGTCAATCCGAATGTACTTTCAAAGTTAATGGACTTTAGTGGCAATCCACTTATTTTTATATGCAATCTTAGTTTAACATGTATAGTGACAAGTGTTATGTCAACTATTTTTATATATCAGCATGACATATGACAGATGTTCAACATGCATCTCATATGAGTCCATCAATGGACACGTGTTGACATATCAATCTAAAATCCCCTATATAAGCCAATGAGCTTGAAAAAAAGGGGACGGTTCGAACATAATAAAAATATATGAATATGAAAAAATATTCACAAAAATATAAAAAAAAAATTTTAAAAAAAATTCTTAGAAGAAAAAAAACTATAAATTGATCTTTTAAATAATTCTAACATAAGCTTCAGAGTGCTACTCTTGTGGGCATGAGCGTACACATTTTGTCCATGGGGGGCCTGGCTCCCCCACCCCAATTTTCCATTTTTTTTTTCTCAATTGTGATTATATATATATATATATATATGTATATATATTGGATATTTATTTGCAGAATCTTTTTCACCCATTCATCACTGATGTTGGGTCCGCCCCTGCTTGCAGGAAGTTTTATTGGCCCATCAAGCCTCTATTTCCCGACCCGAATTAGAATTGGATCTTGGAGAATCAAAACTAAAAAGCTATTGAGAGATATGAGATCTTACCACCCATTTTTACCGTCTTCCGTTAATATCTGTAGCTACAATTAGTGCATTCATTGAATGTCTAAGTAAATTTCCTTCCCATTCATTAAATATATGTTTCCAATTACTTGATTTATATCTTTGTAAATCTAATATTAATATATCTTTAGCTTCCGGTTATTATTATCAAGGGAGAAGAGTAGAGACAGAAATTGGGTTTGCAATTTCATGTTTATTTCCATTATTATTATATAATTATCCCATTTGAAGAATGGTGCTGATCTTATTGTTATTGTAAAAAATTGTTATCTATGTAAAGCATCGGTGATACTTCAGATGGATGCAATGTATATTTTAAAGACGCTTAAGGAGTCAATTGTAATTTGATATTGAATTTCTCTTCAACAAAATGGAAAATTGATCAGTTGAATTTTAATGGGTGCACAAATAATAAATATTTCTGATAAGAAAGGTATCGTCCGGATTCATCTTGATTACATTCTTTTACTCTTCCAACACGCAACATCAAGAGCCATCAAAAGTCTCCTCCATGGCGCAGTAAATGGTGATGATGTACAAACTCGCTTTCTCCACCGTCAGATCGCTCACCACCCTGACCGTGGTTCGACACTGGACTGTAATCAAATCGGGTTAGAATCGGAATCAAATCGATCAATGGTTCCGTGGTTCCGAATCGAACCGAAATCTTTGAAGAATCGATTCTTCAAAATTTCTTAACCGAACACGAATTGAACCGAAACCAAGGGTTGAACCGAACCGGAATCGAGGGTTGAATAGAACCGAAATCGAATCGCTAAGAACCGAATCGGAGAACAGAATCGGGGAACCCAAAATTTTAACTATTTATAATAATTTTTTAAATAATTTTTTGGTTGTAATTTTTAAAAAGAAGAAGAATACAACAAAATATTTAATTCACTAATATTACTCAAAAATAATATGCATTTATAAGCCATCTACACTTATCTGCTATGGGTCATCATTTGTCTACATCTTATACAACCAGTGTGTAGTGTTTTGAACCGATTCTCGATTCGTTTCTGAACCGGTACGGAATTGAAACCGAAGGGAAATCGAAATTATACAGTTCGGTTTTGATTCTCCCTTCGATAGAGTTGTGATTTGAAACCGAATCATAGTTAGGGCTACCCACCATGATAGACAAAGATAGGGATGGCAAAAATGGTGGTTGGATGGGGTCTCTAGGAATGCACATTAAATAAATGAGTATGAATATTAATGTTCATGTTCAAATAAAAATAAAATTCCGCGTAAAAAAAGATGGGAACGGATAAAAATATAATTTTCATATTCCTACATTAAACGGAATAAATATAAATAAAGATATTTTCATATTATAACCTACCTATTGTTATTATGGATAGACACATAATGATTCCTGTTTGATTTTGACAGACATTAAGAATTGCTTTCATTGATTGTCATTATTTTATCTGGATTTTTATTTATTTATTGTTAAAGTTTGTGAAGTTGATCAGGTGGCAGGGATGAGTTTCAGAAATCTCATAAAACTCGGACAGGTATGAAGAACACAACGGTTGGGGCATTAAAGAAAAATTTATTTTGGGCTCTTGCAAGCAATAGCATGCTTCGTATAGCACAAACAATATCGTTGGTGATGGTGAATAGGATTCATATTAGATAAAGTTTTGAGATGTGTGAAATTGTTTACCCTTGGTTAATAGCTTTATGTGCTATTTAGGAAAAATGAAAAAATTAAGAAGATGTATTTGGGTTTAAATCGCCAAGTCTAGTAACATATATGCATAGGGAGACAGAGAGGTTAAGGCTAATTTTTTATTTTATTTTTGGTAAATGGGATTTCATTGATTAACAAAGAAGAACACTTATATTTATTGAAACATCTTTTATCTAGATGTTACAGCTCTAATAGCTAGCTTAACTAATTTATGAACATTGACATTTGTATTTCTAGAAGTGTACATAAACTTAACTTCTCCTAACAAATTAGATAGGGATTTAATGCATTTATCACCCACACAATTTCTGCAATACTGTTAGACTTTCCCAAGACAAAATCTAAAACAGTTTTCGCATTTGATTCAACAATCATTTGTGATAAATTGATAACCGTATATCTTTAGCGATATGCAATCCAAACTTCATTGCCTCAGCCTCGACTGTAGCCATGATTTCTCCCTTCTCATTTCGAACTATAAAATCCTAGACATGTTATTCCACGCGCACTATTATCAGCTGTATCCGCGTTTATCTTGAATCAATTTGGAGGGCGAGGGGACCATTGTTGACTATTCAAGCTATGATTTCTGATGTACTCTTCTGTATGAGGCACAACCAAATACTGGGGGTCCATTATATTGTTTTCAAAGATCTGCTTGTTTCTTGTAGACCAAGAAACCCTTAAAAAAAACAGGCAGCTCCTCTAAACATTCTCTTGTTAATAGCTGTACCGCAAAGTTCATGAAGTTGAGGTGCTTCATGTCTCTTACCAACTGATTAACACTTTGTTGCTTACCAAGGCGTGTTAGGTGTCTTCCTATTTCTTTCTATATCTGTTACAAATTGGACTCTCCAATACCTTCCTCTTGTGTAAGCTCCCTGCTGTTGGAAGCAACTCTAAAATTGCTCTTCATATAAATATCTTAACCTTTGATGAAATGTTTAAGCCCTAAGCTATTTTCCACAAGTCCTTAGATGGGGCAGAGCCGCTTACACTGTTTTTGTTTTTCCAATCCAAAGCCACCTTGTAACTAACTATTTTTAACAAAATAAGTTCCATTGTCATATTGCCATATCACCTTGACATTTGAACTGAGGATGGTAGACGAATATTTAACATATGCTTAGCATCCAATCTCATGAAGCTTCTCATGATAAGATTCTCATTACATTAGCGGTTGTTGTTTATAAGCGTATCAACTGTGGCTTCCGAGGGTAAGTTTGAAGTTTGTTGTTCTTGGAAACCAATTACTCTAGAAAACATGCACCTTGCTGCCACAACCAATTCTCTATTTGGATCCCTAATGGATGAGTTCCTTTCCCCTTTTTAAGCTTCTACAAATGAAAGAATGACTGTTTCCTAATTTTACCTCAATTAATTCTGTTTTTTTTTTTTTAAGTATCTGATTTTCAATATCCCCAAATTCAATTCATTCAAATATTTCAAGCCCTCAACTCCATCCACAAACATGCAATCTCAATATGATGATATTCAAATGAATTCAGCAAAATAATATCCAATATCGTCCAATTTCAATACATGCCCAAATATCTCAAATATGCAAGTATAAATAAATTAAAGTAAAAAGATAAGGTTAGAGATTGCACACAACGACTTTTAAGTGGTTCGACCAACCTGCCTCCTTCGACGCCTCCCAGCACAACGCGCTTGAGGATTCACTAA
Organism: Zanthoxylum bungeanum; assembly: GCA_019454045.1. NCBI lineage: Eukaryota > Viridiplantae > Streptophyta > Magnoliopsida > Sapindales > Rutaceae > Zanthoxylum > Zanthoxylum bungeanum. Next base: position 98,476 of record SKCR01028666.1, on the reverse strand, counting down.
CTACTTAGCTTATCAAGTGCCAATGAAACCTTCACAATTCTTCTTTCCGGGCTTGAAAATGACCTAATCCAACTTCCAGTGTGGATCAAACCTCACAACTTCTTCTTTAAGGGCTTGAAATGACCTAATTTACTTTAAGGGTGCGAATCAAACCTTTTACAAAAAAAGACTTCCAAGTACCAATTCAACTTTTACAAGTGTCTCTCTACATTGAAAGTGTTTCACACACTTACAATTAAGCCAACGTGTTCTCAAAAATCTAATCTCTCAAAAGGTCACAAAGAAAGTGACTAACAAAGTAATCACAATCATAAAGCTCCAAAAACGAGAAAATACACAAGTTTAAGCTCAAGTTGTGTTTGATTTAAAGAATCGACACTTAAAGAGATGTTTAAATATGATATGCAATTGATAAAAATATTCTTTAACCTTGTTCTAATGGATTTAATTGAGTATTTATAGTTCTTGCAAACTAGTCGTTATGAACAAAATATATATAAAAAACTCAATCCAACTTCCAATATGGATCAAACCTTATAACTTATTCTTTAAGGGCTTGAAGATGACGTAATTCACTTCAAGGATTTGAATCAAACCTTTCACAACAATTGGCTTCCAAGGTGCCCATTCAACCTTTACAAGTGTTCCTCTATACTCAAAATGTTTCCCATACTTATAATTAAGTCCAAGTGTTTCCCAACACCATAATATTTCAAAAGATTAAAAATAAAATGATTAACAAAGTACTCACAGTGATAAAGCTTCTAAAATGAGCAAATACACAAGTTTAAGCTCAAGTTGTGTTTGATTTCAAGGATTAGCAAATGAGAGCTCAAAGAAATGATTAAGGATTAGCAAATGGGAGCTCAAAGAGATGATTAGATATGTTATACAAGTGATAAAAATATTCTCCAACTTTGTTCTAATGAATTTAGTTGAGTATTTTGTAGTGTCAATTGACAAATTAGTCGTTATAAATAAAATATCAAAATTCGAACATGACCGGTCTCCAAGTTCAGTTAGTCGTTTGAGAGAAATTCAAAGTGAACCTGATGTGATCCAAGATGGGTTACTTATAAGGCCAAGGGATGCATGAGCCAAATTCTTTGAGATGTCATTATCAAATCAAATTCAAGGCCATGTTATTTAAGAGGATGCACAAGGAGCAGGCTAAATTAGCTAAGACATGTGCTATCTTATGGGCTTTCTTTGTTTTATTTATTTAGCTTATTTGTTCTGTTGTAAATTGGACTGGACTTAATTAATTTATGAAGCCCAATTATTTTATTTCTTATTAATAGTTATTTATCGGGCTTTAGATTATGGAGTGAACATATGGGCTCATTGGGCATGTTGGCCCATTGAGATTAGTTGTTTAGCGCTCAAGCCAAGCCTATTAATGCCATGTATTTGTTATTATTTTTAGTAGACGTTATTTTGAGATTAATAAAAATGGAGTCAGAGAGCGTTTCTCTCTAAAAACTTGTTCTTAATTGAACATTAAAGACTTATAAAGAATTTACAACCATTGTGGCGTCATCTTACAAGCGGTATTCTTGAGGCATCGATATTCAAGGAGTCCATTAATAATCCTTGTTGCTTTCCTGGGCGTGCAAAATAATTTTTTATGGTTTCACGGACTTTGCTTTCGCGGGGTTCTCATCAGTTGGTATCAGAGCTTAGGGTTCCAAGTCAGATTGTTCTATCCATCTTGTTCTTTGTTTTCAATTTTTTTGCTCGAGTCTTGTTTTCTTATTTCGGTTTTGCTTACTTTCTTCGAGTCTTATCTTGATTTTTTGCGTGCAATATTGGTTTGTGTCTTTCATTTTTTGGGTCTTTGTTTCTTGCTTATTGTCGGTTCTTGGCCAATTTTATTGCATTTTTTCAGTTCTTGTCTAGTTTTATAAAGTCTTGGTAAATCTTGATGCTTTCAAGATTTGGTTTCATAGAGTCTTTTCCAATAAAGATTTAGTTCCTTATTATCTTTTTCCATTGATTTCAATTTCTTAATGTCTTGAGTCATCTAGTTTCGGGGTGTGTACACACACACATACACATACACACACATATACGGTGAGACTCAGGTAAGGTTCATGTGGACTTTATGTGGACTGTAAGGACAGATATAGACAAAAATGTCTTATGTCTTTCAGCTGAATATAGACTGTAAGGTGTGGACTGGAGCCTGACCGTGTATATATATGTGTGTGTATACACACACACACACAAAAACATACTAAAGTTATCAGTTCAGATTCAAAGACATATCCTTTCAAGGAAAGAGAGAATGATACGATCCAAGATGGCCAATATGGGCTTTTTTTCACATGCCAAGCTTAGGCCAATCATAAAGCATTTGGAATCAGTCTTAGTGCCTATTTGTTATGGCTTCTAGTTGAGGAAAAAAGAGTTTTTTTTTAATCCCAAAGTTATTTTCAAAATTTTTGGTGATGTTTGGTTGCATTTTAAGTAGACCTTTTGAGGATTAAAAATTTATTTTGCCTCTACTAGCGAATGCTCAAAATTTGGGCTTTTGAGAGTAGAGCTTAGAAAACTTTTTTAAAGAGTTAAATTATCTATAATACTTTTATTTAATTTAACAATATTATTTCATTTCTTTCATAATACAACTCTAAAAAACCTGTCCAATAAAATAATTATATTATTTTTAATAAAAGCTCCCACTTACAACTAAACACCTTTTTTTTAAAATCAAAAGCTCTACTTCTAAAATATATATTAATAATGCTATACTTGAAGAAGCTCTATTTGAAAAGGTATACCAATCCAATCATTTATGCACTTAATTAAGGTTATGGAAGATGAGCCTAGTCCAATGTAGCAATATCTCCGATTTAGCAAATGCAATGGCGGTGAGATTTGTACAGCCTTCATATTTTGGCTGTAACGGTCTCATCTGATATCTGATTGTGGTGTTTAAGTTGCGTTCGAAATAAGACTAATAAATCAACAACTTTCTAGATTTGTATAGATTCAACTCCTTTATAGTCGAAATGTGATAAAAAATTATCTCTGGAGTTCTTATGTTTTATGTTTTAAGATTATGTTATGTTTAACTATTATATTGAACTTTAATATTATTTTAAAGCCTGCAGACGTTATATTTTTACACAAAACTCGATGACGAATCTCTTATGGGGCACCACACGAAGGTTTGAAAAGTGGGAAGGATGAATGTCGGAAGGGAATGGAACTCCAGAGAATTCAGAAAAATAGCCAATTCCTGCCGTGCTTCACCTATGTCCAACCAATCTTTTTCTTAGGCGGTAATATCCAGCCGGACATATGACAAGCTGTCAATGCGTATGCAGATTATCAATTATTGGAATCACATAATCCGATTGATGTCCGACCAGACATATATTTGAAATAAATATCCAGCCGGACATGTATCGAGCTGTCAACGAGTATGCAGACTTTCAATTACGGAAATCACAGACTTGATTAATGTTCGACTAGATGTATATCCCAAAATAAATATTCAGCTTGGCATAGATCGATCTGTAGCTGGAAATGCAGATTGGCAATCGCTAAAGACAGATATAGGATTTGATTTCCCATTCCCTTTTCAGTCCCAGTTTAGGCACCATAAATTGGTGCCCAAACTCTTCACAAAAGCCCCCTAGAAATCTGAATCTTGAAATTCTGGAAAAAAAAAAACCTTAGCTTAGTTGTTCTAAAACTATGGAATTTTAAGGAGAGTCTGAGAGAGAAAAATAGTGAGAGAGCTCCACGAAATCCTTGGTGTTTTCCCCTTTTAGCAAGCAATCCAACAACCGTCAGATATTCAAAGGTGTTTTCTGAACCAGCCATACTTACGGTACAACCTGATGGCACATTAATTTCTATTTTTTCATATTTACATTAATATTCTGACGTAGTATCTCCAGCTAGATTTAACATAAGTCCGACCGGACATTCACAAGCATCGAAAAATATCCAGAAAACTTAAAAAACCTTTGACCGGGGGAATATGCACTTATATTTCTATTATTATATTCTTTGTATAACCATGTTGCTGTTGAGACGGATGTGAGACCAATAGGGTCGGATCAGTGTCTCGTGCAGCAAAAGTGAGACTAACCCATAAATATCAAGGATATGTGTATTTTTAAATTATTTTATAGAATACTATATTTCTTTACTAGTTCGTAGGAAAAAAACAGTGACCAAATTGGAGTTCGGAAACTCCGGAACTGAGAAAATGAAGTTTCAGAGCTCATTAGCAGTAGCTGTCGGCGTGTCGCGACGCTCAAGCTTGTGAGTCACAACGCCCAATCTGTGAATGCTCAGCGTCGCGACGTGCAAGGGTCGCGACGCTGGAGATCAGGGTCGCGATGTTGCCATGTGTAAAATATTGGTAGAAAATATTTTGCCTTTAATTTAATTCTAAACACTTCCAATTTTCTCCAAACATTTCAATACACCTAAAAGTCTGATTTTAACATCAAAACCAACATCAACACATGTTATACAACAAACATACATGTATTCTAAATACATATATGTATTTCTTTGAATTAAAACATAAATCAAAATAGAATCTCACAGTAAAGTGACTCATGAACAATTTTAGGTCACTCAAAGATGGTCAAGTGATTCTAAAATGGTACCCATAACTCCAAGCTATCATCTAGAGTTCCAAAAACTCTAATTTTATGTTTCATGTCCAACATGAATATTTTGACCCAATTACAAACATATTGTGTTTATACTTCCAAATTATATGTATAAAATTAATTAGCCTAATTTCAACTTCAAGCTATGTTGTTATGTATCCAATACATAATTTATCACTATATATCTCACTAATGATAACTCACTAATGAAAAGATAACTTTGGAGAAGATCAAAGTTACCTTGTAAACTTAGATCCAAGATCCAATCTTCTTCTCCTTGTTGAAAAATTGCAGAGAACTTCCAAAGCTAGCAAGCTTGGTTCCAAGATCCAATCTTCTTCTCATTGTTGAAATGTTGTAGAGAACTTTCAAAGCTTCTTTAAGCACTTCTTTTATTTAGCTAATATCTCTAATTCTTGCTTGTTTTAGTTTTCTCAAGCTTGATTAAAAACTTGCTCAAGTTTGCCTTTTATAGCAAACCTATAAAAGTTCTAATAAATTTTTATGTGGGCTTAATCCAATTTGTCCAAATATGTATAATTAGGTTTGACTGATGAGCGGAAAATATATCAATATTTACCACTCATTTAACCTAATATTTTGTTTAGTTTATCGGGTTTGATGAACATTTTGATGTGTTTTACAGATAAATAAGTATCAGGATTTAATGGAATCAACTCGGGGCTAAAACGATGAAATCCGGAGCAAAAAATGGCGAAAATAGAAATTTACTATACACGTCACGAAGTGCAGTCCTAAAATCCAATTTTGCGTAAGTTTCATATTTTGGCCATAACGTTTTCATCCGATATCCGATTGAGCTGATTCAAGTTCCAGATTAAAGAAGACTTAAAGATCTACAAATTTGAAGAATAAAATAATTTTGAATTCTGAAGATTGCATGACCGAAATTGATGAACAATCCGAAATTATGTTATGTTTAATTACTAAAGTCATTATCAAAAATATAAAAATTTGTCAAACTTATACCAAACATGCATGTTTGGTGGAGTGTTTTGTGGCATGTTTGGTGCATTGTTTGATGGCATGTTTGGTGGAGTGTTTGGTGGAGTGTTTTGTGGCATGTTTGGTGGAGTGTTTTGTGGAGTGTTTGGTGGAGTGTTTGGTGGAGAAATTGGTGGAGAAATTGGTGGAAGCCTTTTCTTTGCCTATAAATACCAAGAAATTTCATTTGTAAAACTCATGATTTCCTTAGTTTTTTGTAAGGAATTTAAGGATTGCATCTTGTTTGTTTATTTTTTGTAATTTAATTTATGCATTTTTATTTTCAGTAATAGTAGTAGTTTATTTTATTTTATTTACTTTTATGTTTTGTAGTTAATCTTCCGCTGGGGGAAGGGTGAAGCTTTTATTATTTTAGTTTAGATTAATCTCCCTTAATTATAATATGAAAATTATAATTTAACATAAAAGGTTATACTGCCTTAATGGCTGGTTTTATTTATTTGACATAATGTGACACCGCTTATATGGCCGGTCTTTATGTGACAGATGATTACCGCCTATATGGCTGGTTTATGGACAGATAATGATACCGCCTTTATGATCGGTCGGACTTAATTAAAATCTGACTTAATAAGGATACAGCCTATATGGCTGGTTGGTGATATCACTGATAAATTCTATATTATAGTATGAGTGATTTCTAAATTAGAAATAGTAAAGGTGGATCCCCAACCCCCAGCATTTTATTTTAGGGAAGTGATGAAACACAATATCCACACACTTAATAATTGATTTTCTTTTTATGGGTAATTCTTTAGTTTGTTTATTGAGTCTTAAGCTTAATGCTTCTTGTTAATTGGCCATTAATAAGATTGATTTGGTAAACTTAAAATGAACTTGACGAAGGGATTTTAGGTTTCAGCCTTAGATTCAATAGCTCACGATCTTCCTTGAGGATAAATAACCCTTTAATAGATTTCCTTACATGATAGACATATACCTGTTAAGCGGGGGTAGCCACTTTTGGAACTTGAACTTAATGAATTCAGGTAACTTGGTTAACATAGACATATGATTAATTGGGTTATTTGGGTATTTGCGTCTTACAATCGACATAGGCTTTTGCATATCTTTGTATTTCAGGTTAGCAAACTGACTTATTACATATATATAAGAGAATCAATTCATCTTTAGGATAATATTGTGTGGAATCACAACCCTAGATCTTTGTGTCTTTTATTTATTTTTCTTAGTATTTTCTTTTGTTTATTTTATTTTATTTAAGCAAATCCACATTCAACCAACCAAAAGCAATCATTCTCTTTTCCCTTAATTAGATACTTGTAAATAAATAGTATCAATAATTAATAATAACAATAGGAATTAAGTCCTCGTGGGATCGATATTTTTATGCTACTTGAACGATACGTGCGCTTACGTTATACGCGTGTGATTACACCGGTCAGTGACTAATCACCTTTATCTACCACTTTGATTTAATCCAATAAAATCAAGACAAAGTTTAATTAATGGATTAGTTGTATGTCTACCACTTTGATTTAATCCAATTAAGTCAAGTCAAATACACATATTATTACATATTTGTAATTATCAAAATATCCTCAAATGGTAGAGATATTTATGAAATTACAACAAAGCCCTTGTGTGATTTTGAATTAATCTAATTAATCCAATTGGGTCAAAGTAAATAATTAATATTAAACAATAACATTTAATTATTTTAGTTGATAATTATAATATCAAATATTATTTATTATAAAAAATTATCGGCTACCTAAGTGCTCAACGAATACACTTCATATTGTGGGACTCTCTAAGTCCATACACGTTATATGTATGCAATTCGGCCACCTCCGAATTTACGAAGTACATGAACGATCTTTCTGAACTATACAAGTCGAGTTCATCATATATGTTTAACAATCCCTCCGTAATAGACTATTCGAGTTATGCTTAGGAAACATATATTACACCGTTAAGTTTCCAAAGCGCACATCTCATGTCGACATGTCAATGATTCTTTACAACTAATCAGAATACCATTTTTGATATATGCGATCCACCCTAGGTGATCGACTTTGGCCAAAGTGTTAAGAATCGTGACTCACATACATGGATACCTAAACCCTATATGGTACACATACGGGCTGACAGATCATATCTTGATACGCACTTGATTAACGAGTGTATCGGTCCACCCCTAACGAACATCTAACGGTCAGACCATGAAAGATCTCTGACATATATGACATGAAAGTGTGGAGGATCATACACAAAATCAATTCTATCCTATAGTCAAAAGATCACATATGCTACTCGAATCGATGAGATTCCTATTGACGGTGGTATGTACTTCTAACTATTAGGAATCACCTGTGAATCATTCAATATTCGCTCCAACGAATACCCACATGTCTATATGAGCTTCTCTTGCTCATGGTACATCGGGTTTAACCATTGGAACTCCAATTCCAATATACGACATGTGCTAGTCTTTTAGTTTATAAGAATTCGACCATATTCCAAAACCAACAACTATGAATATTTACTTTAAGAATAGTTTATACTAGTGACGACATGTGCTAGTCTTTTAGTTTATAAGAATTCGACCATATTCCAAAACCAACAACTATGAATATTTACTTTAAGAATAGTTTATACTAGTGATACTATCCTAATATTGGACCACCCAGTGTCCAGTATGAGTACATAATTATTCTAAGGTCGATGTTATTCTCAGTATATTTATATATATCAACCTAATATGTGAAATGACATTACCATTAATAAGGTTGAAATGAAAATATAGTTATTTTATTAATAAATAATAAAATATAATGTACAATATATTATTCGGATTGGCGCTCCAAGCACCAACTCCAACAGTTGCATATTTACTATTTTCGCTACGTTATTACTACTGCCCTCGCTTTACATTCGCTATGTCATTACTGCTTTATCTTTACTTTGTTAACTACATATGTTTCCGTGTTTCTTTGTCTTTCTAGTTTATGAATAATATCCAACAAGACTTGTATTATGTCCGACATGACTTTAAGTATACGAAGTATATATGGCCAGACTTCTCTGAAGCCAGGCCAGTGAGACATATGCCATATCATATTTATTTATTATTTATTTATTACTTTTGTCCTTACTTTCTAGTCGTTTATTTTTTGCTATGCTATTAGTACTTTATTATTATTGTTAACCATGCATGACTCTGCATTATCAGTCTTTCTGATTTGTAAAGAATATCCAGCCGGATATGCGATATGTTTGGTCGGACATCAAGGACACGAAAAAATATTTGGCTAGGCTTCGATGAGATATATTCTATAAACTGTTTAATTAATACTTTATAGTTACTTTGATAATTTCTAGATATTTGTAACTTTCTCTATTGCTCATTTATTGTTTTTTTATTATTAATGATTGCGCCATTGTATGCTTTGAACTGTGGTTGCATGATGTTGCATTATTAGATAAGTCGATACATCTTTTAAACCTAAATATTATACTGACATCAGTAAGGGACCATCCCGAACCTAAACAAGTATAAAGTCGGCCCTTGTGAGGGGTGTAGTGCGGTCTTAAATTATTCCAAGTGTTTTATATTAGGTGGCGACTCCATCATTATCTGGTTAACCCTCTGTGGGCTATCCGTACTCTCTACGGGAGTATAATAGTCGCCGACATCATAGGCATAACAGTAAACCTTGATTCACTCCTACAGATGGTGATTCCCTAAGGATAGAGAATCGCCCACGAAAAAATACCTTGTAGTATTTATAGCGAGATTGAGATTATCCATGTCTTAAATCTTTTGCATACCCTTCAAACCCTGATGACATTACACATCCTGAAATCGCATTCACTCAAGGCGGTGGATCATTATGTGATGATAACAATCACTTGTTGGCACATACCTTCAGGTATAAAAAAAATGCATTCATTGGTCGATTGAATTTTTGGGTGGGGAGACCTAATTTTGGACAAACCTTCGCTAATGAGAACCTAAGCATGAACCTTGGATCAAGCCTACATGTAAGCCAATAGTTTCTTCCTTGTAGGAATGAGCCTCCATAATTCTTGTCTTTGTGCCTTAACCATTTGAAGTCATTTAATCCTTTTACCGTGGAACATTAACTCGTTGGGCCTTTAACTGGGACAAGTTTGCGTTTCACGATAATTTGGTTAAATACTTTGAAATGTCAATGAGCCAAATTATATGAAAACTTTATTGGGCTTAAAATATTTGATTATAGTCCAGATGTGCTAAAAACACGAGTTCGTTACCCATACTGGCTTTCATCCAGAAAGATACGCCTTATTTTGGCACATTTGGATATCTTAAATGTTTCTAAGCCCATCCCAAATGACCATTATTACTAAGGTTTCAATTCTTCATATCTAAACAATGACATGATCCCAATATTAGGCTTAGCCATTTGTAAATGGGCGACCTTTATCTTTTAACGATGGAAAAGAACCAAGGTGGTCAAGTTTATATTTTAGCATAAGAAAGAACGAGTTTATATATCCCATGTTGGTGCATAAGCTAAGTCAAACCTAGGAAAGATATTTGACTTATAATGTGTGGGAGGAATAAAGTTGGAAGGATATATACTAACGTTTGAGCATATCATACATCTCATGCATTACATGTATATATACATCAAGCTAACTCTTTTTTAATGCAGCAATCCTAGGGGTACATTGGGTTATGGAAGAAGGCAGATTAGTCAAAAAATAGTTGACAAGATTATAAATAGCCAATAATAAAGATTCCCACGTAAATCGGTTGGAAGCTAACATGGACAAGATTACTGAACACCTGCAGACCTTGGCCAATACTATAGCCAACTTGACGGCACCTCAGGTGGCGGGGGCTTAAACTGGTGAAAGGAGATACGAAGAGCCTAAAAACAGGACAACCGAAGAAATCTCTATTCTAGATGACGATGCGGATATGAGTGAGTATGTTACAGGCAAGATGGCTAACTCCCGTATTGAACTCCAGAAGCTGAAAGAAAAAATGGAATCGATTTCCCAAAAGATGAAGGGCAAACATGAAGATCTCTTAGATTATAATGTTATGACATTAGAGGAACAATTGCCTTCACAATTCAGAATGCTAGAAACGGTGAAGTTTAATAGGAACGAGGATATGAAAGTACATATTTGCCAGTATATATCGCTGATGAATTCTACCGGTTTAAACAAATGTCAAGGTCAGAAAATATTTGGGATGTCAGTTGAAGGAGCACCTATAGTATGATACCACAGTCTGGAAAAAAATAGGTAAAAGATGACTGGAGGGCTTTGGTAGAAGCATTTTTGAATCAGTATGTCACATAAATGAAGATTGATTTATCACTCTGTGATTTGGAAAATATCAAGTAGAAGAAAGATGAGAGCTTCAAAGAATATGTTGGCCGCTGGAGAGGTCAGCTTTTGAGAATGCAAACACGCCTCTCGGAGAAAGACCAAATAAATATTATCACTAAGGACACCAAGCCCTCTATCTACAACAAGCTGAGAAGAATGACCTCAATGATCTCTGAATTTAGATTGTTGAGAGAAAATATCATGGACATTGAAGAAGAAGAGGGTGAGAACTGTAAATTCTACAGCCAGAAAAGAAAGAACTACCAAAGGGCCTTCTAGAACCAAGGCCAGTATCGCTAAGATTACTAAAATAAGAAACAATAGATTCTCGAACCTTGGCAGACCTTTGTCAAAGGTATTTGAGAAGTTGAAGAGACAAAGTGTTGGACAATTATGACCTATAGCGTCACTATTTATACAGATCATAGTGTTGTTGTACAAATTAACTATGTGACAAAGAGATTGCACTTTTATCATTTGTGATTAGATCACCTAGATATATAAATGATAGGAGGTCCATATGATTTGTTCCTGGACTGAGAATGATATGAGACAGTATCAGTCCACGAAGGATAAATCATTAAATATCCCTAGTCAGAGTATTATCGAGATTGGACATCGATAAATACGTAAAAGACTAGTATTGCACTTGTGCGTGTTGTGAAGGCACAACATCATAGTTCTCATATGTTTGGGTATAGGATACTCATGCAAGTGTAATAGGAAGTTGTGTTTCACCGATGGTACGGGAAACAGCTTCGCTCTGGATAGACCCCCTCGGAATTCCATTGGTAGTATGACTATGTGTCTATGGAAGTCCGAAATCAGGGTAGGTGTATTTCGTCTTAACCTGAGACTTGCACCGCTAATACTTGCGACAATCAATATACTTTGGTTGAGGTCGTCCAGGGCTTTAACCGGTTATGTGTACGCCAATACTGGGTATATTGAGAATCATAGTGTGTTGGGTGTGATGTTAAGACGGAAGTGTCACTCCAGTCATATGGAGATGATGGTCACGTAGGATACGGTACTGGTTCTCTTAAGTACTGCAGTCATCGGGATAATATGACTAGGTCATAGTTATCCGATATAGAGACTAGTTACCAGAGATCCGACATGTGCTTCGTACGGGGCAGACACGATTCCAGCCCCAGGCCCAGCACGTGATCATCCGATAGTGGATCGAAATACGCAATACCACGTATACTACGCCTGATATAGATCGCTTATTCCTGTAAGCATGTTTATGGAGAATTGGGTAGGCATGGCGCTTTGCTAGAAGCCAACCTTGTCTTGTGAATCGGTGTAAACGTAGTACTAGGTACTTACGTGTTCGGATAGTCCGACGACCCGATTTACTGCCAACATATCCGGAGATCTCATGGGTCGCTCCCCGAAGATTCACCGATGACGTATGACTCGCACTTTAATTAATCTGGGATTAATTTAATGAGAGAGAAAATTAATCTGGGATTAATTGCGGAGATATTTTATCTGGGATAAAATATCAATTAAAGAGAGAGAACGATTAATTTGGATTAATCGATAAAATAATATATTTGATATATTATAGGAAATTGGATTTCGACGCGGAATTAAAATTAGATTTTAATTGGGGCGAACGAATTAATTTAGAATTAATTCGTTAGCGATGTGAATAGTGATTTCGCTAGGCGTAATCATTTAATTACGACGCAACGAAAAATTCGTTGATTTTGAATTAGCGAACCCGAGCCCGGGATTATTTGCGAGCGCATTCACATTTCGAATTCGAGTGCGGCACACAAGTCAAATCAAGCGTCAAAACATTAGTCACATCAAGCGTCAAATCACATGTCACTTTGAGTGATGTGACATTTGATTGATTGATGTGAGTTGATGTGAGATGAAAGAAAGCATTAAATGCTTTGTTTTTTGAAATTGAAAAAGGTAAATGGTTTATTAATTTTTTGGAAAATATAAATAAACCTTTTACATTTTTTCTTTTTCCACTCTCTCCAGTACACAGTTTTACAACCTTTTGGAGCCAAAAACACTCATTCTTCTCTCTCGGTCTTGGACCGCCTCTTATCTTCTGTTTTTTCTTCTGGTTTGACCGAAAATGGCAAGAATAGATGTGAAGATTTTTGTGGAAAAGAAAATCACAAGTGCTAGCACACCATTGGTGATATACCAAGGTGATAGGGAAGTGTTTTCATGAGCATGGAATCAACAAAAGATTGGAGCTTCAAAGGACATCCATGGCCGTTTCTTGGAGGAGGAAAATCACCCACTGTCGAGTTGAGCAGCCCACTGTCGAGCTTCACCACACACAAGGAGGGCTGTTCGTTCTTCATCTTCGTAGCATCATGACCGATCAATATGAGTTTTTCCGCACCTCCTATGATTGTATTTACACTTGTTTCATGCTTGATTTATGATCTTGGGAAGCTTAGAGCAAACTAACACAAAACCTGTCGTAACCATTGGAACCCAAACCATTACCAAACCCAGTACCCTACTACGTCGACCCAAACCAATATTTCCACTTCCACAAAAAAAAGGCCATGACATTGACAATTGCACCCACCTCAGACACAAAATTCAAGACATTATAGACAACCGGAAAATCCCATACCCAAAAAGAAACCAACCCAACACCAACAGAAACCGCCCACTCAACCACTATGTTGTTCCACCACCACTATACATGAGACACTCTGTCATGTCCGAAGAATATATCCTACAAACCTTCAACCAATGTTATGGGCATAAGGGATAACGATGACATCGAGGTTTAAGAATGCGATAAGTTTTAGGGAACTTCTCCAGTAGTAATGAAGAGGATGACTAGGAGTAGCCAGTTTTATAATGATGCCACTAAGCAAAAAGAAGAGGTAGATGAGGAAAAATAAGAGAAAGAATGAGAAATATTGTGCTTCAATAATTGAAGAAGGCCCAAACACAAATCAGTATATGGGAATTGTTGTGTTCCTCCCAATAGCACAAAAATGATGTGGTTGAAGCCTTAGGAAGAATAATGGTGTCAGCTAATACGAATCAAACTATATTCATCGGGTCTGTTCGGAAGGAAAGCAAGCCGATCATATTTTTCTCTGAGGAAGAGCTTCCGATAGAGGGACATAATAATAACCGGCCATTGTTCATAAAGGCCAAAATTAAGGGAAAAAAACCTCTTGCGTGATGATGGGTCCTCCATTAATGTTTGCCCATTGAAGATATTACATAGGCTAGGCATCCTACAGGAGGAGCTGATCCCCTCTGATATGACTATAAAAGCTTACGATGATAATAAGCTAGGAGTGAATGACACTTTTACTGCCATGGTCAAGGTAGGCCCGATAAAAGATGAGGTCGAATTCAGGGTACTGAACATCCCCACCATATTTTTTTTTATTCCTAGGAAGGTAATTGTTCTATAAGCTTGTAAAGGTACCATCTACACTGCATCAAGTAATTAAGTTTCCACATGAAGGGGAAATCATCACCACTGTGACTAAGTCGAGTAATGTTGTGGCTACCCTGAAAGTCCAGCCTTTTACAAGATTCTAGGTCTCAGTGATCTTTGAAGGGTGGGTAGATCCTAAGGTGGCTAGGATAATAAAAAAGATGAAATACAAGCCTAACACTAGGCTGGGGGCATGAGGCCAAGACATAAATTCACTTCTTGATTTCAAAGGGCAGACTACCAAGAAAGGGTTGTGGTACCACTTAGATGAAGAAGCGAAACCCAAGAAGAATGAGATGAAATTGACAGACTTCTTTGTGATGGCCAAGTACGAATGAGTCAAGAACCATGCGAAGTCAATGTTATCACTATGACGAGCTTCAAAATATTTGATGATGTGGTAGACTGAGAAGAAGTTCGATGTTGAAGAGGGAAATTGTTCGAAACCAAAGAAGGAAGCAGAACAAATCCGGGAGGAAGAACTTCTCCAACTCGAAGGGTTGACATTGGAAGACTCAACATCAACCGAGGAAGAAGAAGACTATGAAGACATTTATGTACCTGTACTTTTCAACTGTAACCTTGCATTAGAGATTAAAAAGATGAATGATTTCACTTATTGCTTTATCCTTTTTCATTTAGCACGCATCATAACATGCATGACATGAGCATATTCGACATTAATTCAACTAAAATGGAGGCATTTAATCTTAAGTATATGTGAAAATCCCAAGAATATATTAATTGCAAGTGAGGTTGCTGATGAGACCCATGATGCAGCCCAAGATTAACAAGGATGTACCACTACCGTGCACGTTCCAGAAGGCCCAATCATTAGGTCTCGAGCTAAGAGGATCCAGGAAATAATGCATAGGCTAGTTCAAAGGATCATATATGATTGATCACAACTCCAAGTGCGAGCCTCCACTACATTGCATGTGGGCTTGAGGATGGACGATCCTATAATGGTGAACCTTATTCAGGCTGTAGAACATCATGATACTTAGGCCTATTTTAGCGTATTTATTTATTTATTGTTAATTTATTTGGGCTTGATATTTGTTTTAATTCAGTCCTTTTATTTATATTAGTATATTACTTAGGTTTATTGTTATGTTTGGGAATTAGGTTAAGTATCTCGTGTGTATGCATGAGGATTTACCTCGTTTAGGATACACGTCTGTTGGCGTGTGGGTAGCTTTATCTTTTCATATTTTTGGGATTAGGATTTTTGGTTAAAGTCTCCTATACAAGGCTAACTTTTACTCTGTTTTTGAACCACCCATCTTTTAATAAAAACACATAGTTTTGTGAGCTTATGAGTAACCCTCCACTTGTTCTCATTGAATTTAGATTATCAAAGGTTTCCTGACCTTTTGTGGTGCCCCCATTATCACTCTAGGATTCTGTTATTTATTCTTCAGAGGTTTAGAATTTGAGACCGAACTATCTTAGCTTTATTGGGAATGATTTTAATCTCGTTTGGGTTTGCTTGGATTTTTCCAGGTAGGTTTTCATCAATACCCATGAAGAGAGAAGGGAGTTAGAAAAATTATTGAGAAAATATACAAAAATATTCATATGATCCTATGAAGACATGCCTGGAGTTGACAAAAGTATAGCACAACACATGATACTGACAGCCGGACATGAGACCCAAAGGGCAGAAACCTCGTAGAATAATGCTATAATGGGCAGATAAAATCAGATCCCTGGAGGTAGTCAAGTACCCGGAATGGTTGGTCAACATCGTATCGGTCCCGAAGAAGGAAACAAAATACCAAAAGCCAATAGGGCATTAGAAACCACCAACAAGACTTTGAAGAAGATTCTAGCTCGAATGACAGAGACCTACAAAGACTGGGCAGAGAAGTTGCCATTTGCATTATGGAGGTATAAGACTTTGGTCAGGATAGGAACTTGAGTTGCACCTCATTCTCTGGTTTATGGAATTGAGGTCGTACTGTCTGTAGAAATCGAAGTGCAGTTGTAGGCACTGCATTTTTGCATATAAGTCCCGATGATGAGTCTCACATGGAGACACTACCTCTTTAAATTGTGGAAGTCACGGGAAACAGACGTCGGAAGGGAAGAGTCAGACATTGACATCTTGTTGGATTTAATTCGCTTGTTTAGCTTCAGGTTCGCTTGTTGGACCTCTGTTTTAAAACACAACCTTAGACCAAATCCCCCACAATTCACACCACTCACGCCCATTACCCATGCAGCAGCCACTCACGCCATTAGCCTTCATCCAGCCCCTGAAGTCAGCCCTTGAACACGCCTAAACCAGCCCCAGAACACTCCCAAACCAGCCCCTAAAGTCAGCCCCTGAACACGCCTAAACCAGCCCCTGAAGTCAGCCCCTGAACACGCCCGAATACCCCTGAAAACTGCCTCTGATACATGCCCATAGAGTCCATTCACGCCCATCACCTTCCAAATTAAACAAAAACACATATTAAACACATGCTAAAATCAAGACAAATAACATTCCCTAATTAAAAGATTCAAATCAAATCTCATCAAACGCTTTCCTAATTCGATTAAATTACATACCTAAATAAAACAATCAAATAAAATCAAATATATCATCTTCTTAATCAAATCAAATCATATCTAATCACTTCCCTAATTAAAAGATTTTTCCTTATCACACACTAATTAAAAATATCTCCCATAATTACACAAATCCTTTCCCTTTTCACACAAGGTAAACCCCAGCCATTTGCCTATAAAAAGAAGCCTAAACCCAACCTTGAAGCCCTAGCAACTCACGTCCAAAGCAACAAGAAACAAAGCAAATAATTTTCTCTTCTCCTCTACTCTACCATCACCGAAAATCACAGCTACAAACATCCTTTGGATCACTGAAACATACCCCTGAAACAACCCTTCCATTCACCGAAAATCACAGCTCAAAACAGTCCCCCTTCACCGCAAAACTGCACTGAAAAACTGCACTTATATTACCAAAATTTTGCCCCCAAAACAGTCCTAAAACACCCCAGTGAAACAACTCCAAACAGCAGCAAAATAACTTCAAAAATAGCCCCTGAAACACAGCCTCTGACCACCAAAAACAGCCCATGATCACTGAAAACACCCCCTGAAACACAACCCCTGACCACCGAACACAGCCCATGACCACTGAAAACACCCCCTAAAACACAGCCATTGACCACCGAAAATAGCACCTGAAACACAGCCCCTGACCACTGAAAAGAGCCCCTGAAACACAGCCCCTGACCATCGAAAATGGCCCCTGAAATATAGCCCCTGACCACCAAAAATAGCCCATGAAACACAGCCCATGACCAGCGAAAATAGCAGTAAAACAAAGTAAAAAATAACAGCCCAAACAGCGAAGGAAAACGTTGAACTAGTGAACCGGAGGAGTTACAGAGCATCAACCCTTCTTACAACCGCGTATCGCACTTCCGAGAGACGATTTAAGAGGTTAGAACTGAGGGTACCTTCTTTATTTATTATCCTTTATTTTCATTTATTTTAGTACTTTATTTCAGGTGAGTATTGTGGATTGGTGCATGATGTGATTTCGGATTGAACGGAATATGTGTCTCTCTTGTGGTATATCGGATGGAAATTCGGACGTAAATTCCGTAGCCGAATCCGAATGGATGGTATTGCGGTTTGCACTCGGGATACAATGCCACGTACCACTTGAGAGATTCACATGTTTCGTTTCATCCAACCTTGCGTTTTAAGCATGATTTAGTCTAATAAGTTATTTATTTTAAAGCATGATTATGATATTTCTTTATGCATGATTTAATTATTTTTCTTTTGCAATAGTAATTTAATTTACGTTTATGTTTAGGATGTTATTTATTCTTTATGTTTGATAATTCAACATGCTCATCGTGTGATATTGTATGTTTGCCGTTATAATGACTTACTTTTAAAGCATGCAAACTTAGATATATGATTTACTTTTATGAATGCGAACTAGATATAGATTTTTTTTGAATATATATGTTACATAGATTCGGTTAAGTTATTACACAAATTATTTCATTACAAGTGGCATAAGTAAGGGACCATTCCGAACCCAACGGTTTGAGGTCTTCCCTTGCGAGGGGTGAGTGCGGCCTTAAATCATTTTCCCGGTTCACACCGGGTGGCGACTCCATTTTTAGTTCTCCGGTTTAGTCCCCCGCGGGCTATTCCGTACTCCGAACCAGGCCACGAGCCCTGGACATCGTCACCGATTTCTGTGTCCTACAGCAGTCGATGAGAATTATGATGGAAGCAGCCTTACCCGACCAAGAGTGGGTTGTAGAGAGATTTGAACAACTGGCTCTGCTTAATGAGAAGAGAATGAAAGCTATATACTATACTCAGCTATACCAGAAAAGAATAGTTAGGGTCTTTAATAAAAGGGTTCGACCCATCTAGATTAAGGAATGAGACCTGATATTGAAACAGTCGAGACCACTAGCAATGGACCCGATGGGGAAGTTTAGGCCCAATTCGGAAGGGTTCTATTTGGTGAAAAAGATCTTGAAAAAAAGAGTAGTTCGGTTATCTCTAATCCTCATGTAAGGAATTCCTAAAATAACACTAATTTCCCCTTGATGTCGTGATACACAAGACAAATCAGCCACATACTTAGTCCAATTAGGGTTTCTAATCTCCTTTGGGCCAACATGGTCAATGAGCCCAAATGTCCATTACCTAAACTAGCCCAAATATAAATAAAATAAATAAATAAACTATTAGACTTAATAAAATAAGCAAGTCTAGCCCAATTACAATCAAATAAAAAATATAAAAGAAAGCCCATAAAAAATGGAAACACACGCTTGGTCCTAATGGTAAAGCCCATTCTATATATAACCTCTTACATGTCTTGGCTGGGATTTTCCTTGTTGAAAGCTTCATATAACTCACGACCAATGTGCTCTTTGGCCATTCAACCATACCAACTTAGATCACATCATTCCTGTAGACACTGCATTTTTACATAAGCCCGATGATAAGCCTCGTATGGAGGCACTACCAGAAAAGTTACAGAAATTGTGAAAAATGAATGCCGGAAGGAAGGAAAACCTCCAAAATTAGCACCTCATCGGATTCGAACTCACTAGCCAGCCTCAGATTCACTTAGTCAGTTTCTGTTTCAAACCTCAGCCTCAGCCCATCAACCCAGCCTTGGTCCAAATCCATCCACACATCCAAAGCCCATGCAGCCTACGCCAAACACCACACAAAACCCATGCAATCCATCCAAAACCCCATGCAATCCACATGTCCAAATCCCCTTATCAACACTTTCCAATTTAACAAGATTTTAAATCTCCTCATCACCAAATTTAGAGGATTTTATTCCCAAAATAAATTGACAATATATCTCCCAAATCAACATGATTTGTTTCCCTATTTGGAGATCCTTTCAAAATATTATAAAAGGGACACTTTTTCATCATCAATGAGAGATCTCTTTTCTTCCTCTAGTGGCGGCAACCCTAGGCTCTCTTCTTCTTCTTCTTCAAGCAATCACCGAAACAAAAACACAAGAAAGAGAGAACATCCCCGAAACATAAATACAAAAAACTGAGAGACATAACAAAAAAAACCCTAACCGTGACACCCTACCATCACCGAAACCTATCATCACTAAAACCCTACCATCACCGAAATCTACCATCATCAAAACCCTACCATCACCGAAACCTAACAACCAGAATCACCAGAAGAAAAACAGTGAGGGAACCACCAAAAAAATAGAAGAAAAAATAGTGAGGAAACCATCGAAAAATAGAAGAAAAACAGTGAGGAAACCGTGACCAAAAATCACCCAAAACAACCAGCCAATCACCGAACAAACGGCACCAAAACAGCAGCCCAAAATCACCAAAACAATAGCCTAAAAACAACCAAAAATAGCAGCCAAAAAACAACCAAAAATAGCAGCCAAAACAACCAAAAACAGAAGCCAAAACAACCAAAAATAACAGCCAAAACAACCAAAAACAGCAGTAAAAAATAACCTGAACCACCAAAAAAAATAACTAGAAATCGCAAAACTAAACCACTGAAAAAAATAACCAGAAAATAGTGAACAGAAACCGAGGAAACAGTGAGCAGAAACAGCAAAACAACAAGCAGAAACAACGAACCAACGATCCTTCCGGCGACACACGTATTTCTGAGAAAGTGATTTAAAAGGTAAGACTGAGGGCACCCTTACCACATTTATTTTCATAGTTTCGGACGCTGCATGTTTGGCAGGACGTGAAATACGTTCAGCTGGGTATGCGAAGTCCTACATCAAAGACAGCCAAATTTCTGGTCACATTCTTTTCTTTCTTTAGCATTTTGTTATTTATTTTTTTATCTATTTAGTATTTATCTTTTTATTTATTTATTCACTTTCATCGTTATTTTATTATTACGCATTTATTTTGATTATATTTTTGTCTATTTATCGTTATTTTATTATTTCACCTTTATTTTATTTGTTCATGTTGGTGATTAGCTGCATATGCATGATTATTTTTTTTATGTCCGCTTACATTGCATCGATGTATGTGTGTTATTATCCATTGTGGTATATCAGATGGAAACCCAGACATAAATTCCGTAGCCGAATCTGAATGGACGGTAATGCGGTTTGAACTTGGGATACAACTCCACGTGCCACTCGAGAAATGCTCATATATGCGTGATTAACCCCCTTTTTTGTTTGCTATTTATCTACTGACGCTTTTCCTACTTTTGACAGTTTATTATAATTTTTGGAACCATGTTATTGTGATTATTATTTTGCTTGGGTATGTTATTACATTTTTTTATTCGCTTTTCTTGCATGAACTGCATAAGACTTGGCTATACCATTGGGTGAACCCGTCCATTATACTGGCATAAGTAAGGTACCACTCCGAACCCAACGGTTTGAGGTCCCTTGCGAGGGGTGAGTGCGTCCTTAAATCTTTCCCAGTTCACACTGGGTGGTGACTCTTTATTCTCCGGTTTAGTCCCCCGCGGGCTACTCCGTACTCTCTACGGGCTGTTAGCCCAAAACTGTCATGGTCGCCGAACATCATAGGCATAACGATAAATCCCGCTTCACTCTTACAAATGGTGGCTCCACTGGGGATAGAAAATCTGCCCCGAAATAATGCCTTGTAGTGTCCGTGGCTTTGGCTTTGGTAAACCAAGTCTCATATATTTTGCATATCCTTCTTACCTTGATGGCGTCATGTATCGTGAAGTCGCTTTCACTCAAGGCGACAGATCGTTATGTGATGATAACCATCACTCATTGGCACGTACCCTAGGCTATAAAAAAGGCACGCTCACTTGGTCGCTCGAACCCTTGAGTGGGTAGACCTAGTTGTGAGAAATCCTTCACCGATGAGAGCCTTATACATACCCTTGTAAGCCCATATATGAACCATAGTCATGTGTCCTATAGAAGCTACCCATATTCTTGTGTTTGGACCCATTATCTTTTGGATCCATTTGGACTTCTTGTCATAAGATATGAACTTGTTGGGCCACTTAAACTGGGACGAGTTTGTATTTTATGATGGTTAGGCCGAAAGTATTCAAAGTGACGATGGGCCACCTTGTGTTTGGGCCCCCTATCATTTGAAGTTATTTAGCCACCTTATCGCAAAAGTGTAAACCTTTTAGGCCTTTTCAACTGGGACAAGTTTGCACCTCGTGATAATCTGATTGAACGCTTTAAAATGATAACGGGCCAACTTGTATGAAAACCTTGATGGGCTTGGAAGGTCCAAACATGATCCGAATATGCCAGACGCATGAGTCCGATATCCTTACTGGCTTTCATCCAAGAAGGATACGCATTGTCATGGCATATTTGTATACTTTTGGATATCTTCAGGTCCATCCCCGCCACAATCATGATTATCGAGGGCCCAATTCGTCGTTTATAGATAATGAAACGATCCCCATAATAGGCCTAGTCAATATTGTAAATGGGCGGTCTTTGTCTTTTACTGATGAAGAGGGACTGAGGTAGCCAAGGTTTACCCCTGTAGCATAGGAGAAACCGATTTTTTTGTACCCCACATTGGTGCATAAAATGAGCCATACCTAGGACATAAATGGACTTACCACGAGCGTGGGAGGAATAATGTCGGAAGGATATATGTTGTTTTGATAACCACATGCATCCCATGCATCTCATGCATACACGCATCCTGTTAACCCCTTGTCTTAAAATCCATCTTAAATATCTGTTGGGTTAGAGAAGAATGAAGACTTGTCAAGAAGAGGTTAGTAAGCATGAATGCGTCAGGAAGTGAAGATTCCCGCATGGATCAATTGGAGTCCAACATCACCAAAATTACTGAGCAACTACAAGCTTTTTGACCAATGTTATGGCCAGTCTGACAATACCCCTCACAGTGGGAATAAAAAACAACGAGAATGGAAGGCGTGAGGAGCCTCCAAATAGGGTGAGCGAAGAAATCCTTATTTTTGATGATAACATGGCTGAGTATGTTGCATGAAGGATAACCGGGTCTCAGGTAGAGTTATAGAAACTCAGAGAACAAGTAGAATCAGTTACCCGCAAGATGAAGGGAAAACATGAAGATCTATTAGACTATGATGCAATGACTTTCGAAGAACAGCTGCCTCTCTAGTTTAAGATGCCTGACCTGGCCAAGTTCAATGGAAATGGAGATCCAAGGGTCCATCTCCGACAATATGTTTCAGTGATGAGTTCAATGGGTTTGTCAAAGCGTCAGGTGCAGAATATGTCCGGGATGTCACTGGAAGGGGCACCCGTAGTATGGTATCACGACCTAGAGAAAAAGGTAAGGGATGACTGGAGGGCATTAGCGGAGGCCTTTCTGAACAATTATGTCACGGACATGGAGATAGACTTGTCACTTCGTGACCTAGAAAACACCAAACAAAAGCCAGAAGAGACCTTCAAAGATTACGTGGATCGCTGGAGAAGCCAGCTCTTAAAGATGCAGACACGGCCCTCGGAGAATGACCAGATTAAGATGATCATTAAAGGCACCAAGCCCTCCATTAACAAGCTGAGAATGATGACCTCCATGATTAGTGACTTTCGACGGTTAAAAGAAACTATCATGGATATCAAGGAAGAGGAACCCGAGAACAGAAAGTTTTATGGCCAGAATAGAAAGACCATTGGGGGGCCTTCAGGGACCAAGCCCGCTCCTGCTGAGGTCGCCGCCATTAGAAACATGCGATTCTCTAATTTAGTAGACCTTTGTCAAAGGTGTTTGAAAAGCTGAAGAGGCAAGGACTCCTAAAACCTTTAGAACCTAGACCACTTCCAAGCCCTGTGCCACCCCACCCCACCTCAACCTAAACCTATACTTTCACTACCATCAACAAAAAGGCCACAAAACTGATAATTGCACATGTCTTAGGCATGAGTTCCAAGACCTCATTGACACCCATAAGATATCCGATCCAGAAAAAGAACAACCCAACACACACAGGAACCCTCTACCTAACTACCACTCTATTCCACCACACACCTACATGATCAACTCCAGCCTGCCCGAAAGCTTTGTCCTCCAAACTCTCAACCACCAAGCTTCTTGCATGTGGATATGGGATAACACCAATGAAGATGAAATAAAACATGAGAGAAAATTCTGGGAAAACTTCTCGAGCAGTAACGAAGATGAGGTAAATGGGATGACTCGTAGTGGACATTTTTACAGTGATGTAAATGAGAACGGCAAAGAAGTGCTAACAGAAGGCCGAGAGGTGACTGAGAATACGGATAAACCGAAGGGGATACTATGTTGCGTCAATTGAAGAAGACATGGGCACATGTAAGCATATATGAGTTATTATGTGCCTCTCAAGAGCACAAGCGTGCCATGGTAGAAGCTCTAAGCAAGATAATGGTACCTGAAGATGCAAACCCGACGATATTCGTAGGGTCGGTACAGAAAGAGGGTAGGCAGATGATAACATTCTCTGAAGAATAACTCTTGATGGAGGGGAGGAATCACAACAAGCCGCTATTCATAAAAGTGGAAGTAAGAGGCAATAAGACATCTTGTGTGATGGTGGATGATGGCTCATCTATCAATGTGTGCCCTTGAAGATTCTGTCAAGGTTGGGTATGCAGACAACATATTTAAGCCCATCCAGCATGACTATCAAAGCATATGAAGATTACAAACGGGGATTCGAAGGTACTTTTGTCACAATAGTCAAAGTGGGCCCGATAGAAGATGAGGTGGAGTTCACAGTGCTTGATATCCCATCTACATTTGCTTTATTATTAGGGAGGCCATGGTTTCACAAATTTGGGGGCGTGCTATCCACTTTGCACCAGGTTATTAAGTTCCCGCATGGAGAGGAAGGCGTCGCCATCAGGGCTGAAGTAGACAATGATGTGGCTGCTTTAGACATACAACATCTCACAAGGTTCCAAGTGGTGGAAAACTTCGAAGAATAGGTGGACCCTAAAGTGGCCAGAATCATGGAGAGAATGAAATATGAGCCGGGTATAGGTTTGAGTATTATAGGCCATGGAATAAGAACACTGCCAGATTTTAAGAGACAGACCACCAAGAGAGGATTGGGGTATGAATCCGATGGGAATGAGCCGAATACCAAGAAAAAATGGATGAAGCTAATGGAATACTTTGGAAAGCCACAGGATATCAAGGAGAACCTGAACCCGTGGAAGTCAATGGAATCGTAGTACCAGGATTTGAAATCTTCAAGGATGTGATGGGCAAAGAACCACAGGCAGAGGAAGTTGCAAAAGAGGAAGATAAATGGGAAGAAGAACTACTGCAGTTGGAGAATCTGACGCTCGAAGAAAGCAAGAAGACAGAAGAAGATGAGACTGCAAATTATAAAGATGTTTATTTTCCTGACTTATTTGATTGTAATCATGCATTTATTAATAATAAAGACATTGATTTTGCTTACTTGTTCGAGTCTTTTTCTATTAGTCTACATCATAAGATGCATGACATGAGCATATTTGACATTAACTCAACAAAGAAAAATGCATTTAATCTTGGTACATGTGAAAACCCCAAGGAAATTCTAATTACAAGTGAGGTTACCTCTGATGAGCGGAAAGAATTAGAGAAAATATTAATAAAATATACAAAAGTATTCACCTGGTCCTATGAAGACATATCGGGAGTGGACAAGAGTATTGCCCATCACATGATACTAACTTATCCGAACATGAGGCCAGTAAAACAGAAGCTCCGAAGAATGAGGCCAAAATGGGCCGAAAAGGTTAGGGAAGAAGTCAAGAAACAGATATATGTGGGGTTCTTATAGGTGGTGAAGTACCCTGAATGGTTAGCCAATATTGTGCCGGTACCGAAGAAAGATGGAAAGGTCAGAATGTGCGTGGATTATAGAGACCTCAACAAAGCTTGCCCAAAAGATGATTTTCCCCTACCTCATATAGACGTGTGGTTGATAGCGCGAATTTATCGGCTATGTACTCATTCGAGGATGGATTCTCAGGATATAACCAGGTCCTCATGGCTGAGGAAGACAAGCATAAGACTGCCTTCGTCACTGAGTGGGGTACATATTGTTACAAGGTGATGCCGTTTGGACTTAAAGACTGCCTTCGTACATATCAACGAATGGCCACTACATTATTCCACGACTTGATGCATACAGAGATTGAGGTATACGTGGATGACATGATGGTTAAGTCAGAGACGAGGGCCAGACATATAGAAGCGCTGGAGAAATTCCTTCAAAGAGTCGATAAGTACAACCTCCGACTTAACCCCAAGAAGTGTGTGTTTGGGATAATATTCGAAAAGTTGTTAGGGCACACGGTAGGAAATGGAGGGATAGAAG
Source organism: Zanthoxylum bungeanum (assembly GCA_019454045.1). Classification (NCBI taxonomy): domain Eukaryota; kingdom Viridiplantae; phylum Streptophyta; class Magnoliopsida; order Sapindales; family Rutaceae; genus Zanthoxylum; species Zanthoxylum bungeanum. Next base: position 72,163 of record SKCR01028666.1, on the reverse strand, counting down.
TGGACCCTGAAAAGATCAAAGCAATTACCGAGATGTCTGCACCGAAGATAGAAAAAGAAGTTAGAGCTTTTCTCGGGAAAATCCAGTATATCAGTCGATTCATTGCCAAGCTAACATTACTATGTGAGCCTATCTTCAAGCTATTGAGGAAGGACCGTCCTGTGGAGTGGAATAAGCAATGTCAAGAAGCTTTTGACAAAATCAAAGAATACTTGGTTAAACCGCCCGTCTTGAGACCCCCAAGGTCGGGCAAACCCTTGGTGTTGTATTTGGCCATTGAACCCGAAGCGCTAGGGGCGATGATGGTACATGCAGATGAGACAGGGGTGGAACATGCAGTCTGCTACCTCAGTAAGAAGATGCTTCCATATGAAGCCCGCTATCAAGAAGTGGAAAAGATCTGTTTGGCGGTGATATGGGTTTTCCGAAAGTTGCGTCATTACTTCCAACCTATAAGATACATGTGGTAGCAAAGGAGAATCCCCTAAAGTATTTGCAGTCAGTACCTTCACTGGTAGGGAAGTTGGGCAGATGGCTGGTGTTGCTGACAGAGTTTGATATAGAATACCTCACCTCTAAGGTAATCAAAGGGCGAGCCGTAGCAGAATTCTTGGCATTACAACCCATAGAAGGAGATCATTATAAGTTCGAATTCCCAGACGATGAGGTTCAAGCCATAATGGTCTAGGGGTGGAAAATGTATTTTGACGGGGCAGTGAATTACTAATGAGCTGGAATAGGAATTGTGATAGTAACCCCCGAAGGAGAAACCCTACCTATGGCCAAAAGATTAATGTTCGGAGTAACCAAAAATATAGCCGAATATGAAGCATGTGTCTTTAGACTGAAAGCACTAATAGCCCTAGGAGCTAAGGACGTAGAAGTATATGGAGACTCGATGGTGGTAGTTCGACAAATGCGAGGGGAATGGGAACTAAAGGAAGACCGGTTGAAACCCTACCTACTCCATCTCAGGAAGTTGGCACAGGCTATCCACGACTGTAAATTCCAGTACTTGCCATGAGAAGAGAACCGAATGGTGGATGCATTAGCCACCATAGCTGCCACTTAGGAAAACCTGGAAAAACTGGTAATGAGACCATTTGTGCTGACAACAGCTAGCAGACCCAGTTATGAGATAGAGAGAATCTTGGAAGTAGAAGTCGACGATGGAAAACCTTGGTACTACGACATTCTACAGTATCTAGAACGTGGAGAATTCCCAAATAGAACCGGCAAGAAAGACAGAATATCCATTCAGAAATTGGCTTCCCAGTATGTGAGTTTGAAGGGAGAGCTGTACAAGAGACAAGCCAATGGCATGCCCAGAAGGCGATGGAAGAGGTGCACGCTGGAGTATGTGGACCACACATGAATGGGTTGAATTTGTCTCACAAGATAGTGAGACAAGGAATTTACTGGTCGACCATGGAAGCTAACTGCGCAAAGTTGGTGAAACACTGTCACGATTTCCAGACACACGGTAACTTGAACCATCTACCGCATACAGAATTGCACGGGCTGTCAGAACCATGACCTTTCTCAATGTAGGGTATTGACATGATTGGAGAAATCAGGCCACATGCATCCAATGGACACCGCTTCATAGTAGTGGCGGTAGACTATTTTTCGAAATGGGTGGAAGCCGAGTCATTCCGTAATGTTACGGCGAAGCAGATGGTTGAGTTCATAGCCCGTAACATAGTATGTCGATATGGAATGCCACATCACATAGTGACAGACAATGCAGTCCAATTTCAGGGAGAAACAAAGGCGATGTTGCAGAAGTACGGGATAGGGCATCACAAATCATCACCTTACAGGCCACAGGCTAATGGGGCGGTAGAGGCGGCCAACAAAACCATAAAGAAAATACTAGCTAAGATGACAGAAAGTTATAAAGATTGGGTCGAAAAACTACCGTATGCCCTGTGGGGGTATAGAACTTCGGTGGAATGGCAACGAGAATCACACCCTATTCTTTGGTTTACGGGATGATGGCAGTGTTACCAGTGGAAATAGAGATACAGTCAATGCGGGTACTAGCAGAGGCCGAATTGCCTGAGCAGGAATGGGCCTCGCAAAGGTTCAAACAGCTAGCGTTACAGGATGAGAAAAGGATAAAGGCTTTGTACCACATGCAGCTATACCAGAAAAGGTTGGCCCGAGCGTTCAAGAAGAATGTGCGTCCCACCAAGATCAGGGAAGGTGATTTAGTGCTCAAGCAGTCGAAGCCACTGATAATTGACCTAGGGGGAAAGTTCCGGCCCAATTGGGAAGGGCCCCACCTAGTAAAAAAAGTGATGGGGAACGGGGCAGTGAGGCTGTCAGATTTGGAAAGAAACGAGTTCACCGAGCCCATCAACGTGGACAGGCTGAAACAATACTTTGCATAAAAAAAAAGAAAAAAAAAAGAAAAAGAAAGGCTCATTGGGTTGAAAATCCGCAAAGGACAGCCCAAGCAAAATATAGAGCATGAGTGAGCAAGTAAAATGGTTAATTGTAAAATCTGTGAGGAACAGTTAGCGACAGAGGTATCCTTGCAATGCAGTTCATTATTTCCTACACATGTACTAAGAAGTAATGCAAACACCTTTATTGAAACAAATGTTCAAAATGTTCATAGATTGCATAAATCTCAACTAACCGGGAAAGATTAGAGTCAAGTAATTACAAATCACGTCTTTTATTTCTTAGATACTGGACCAAGGTCATGAGATCTATGAGAGAAACCTCGGGAATTAGGACAAAAAACTTTGGGAATCGAGAGGAACTCCGAGAATGGAGAACAACCTCGGGAAAGAGGACGAACGAAGAGCCTCGAGAATGAGGACGTGTCAGATCAGTAAAAAAAAAGTTATTTTAGCTCGTTGAGTTGAAAACCTGAAAATGCGACTCAGGCAAGATAGAGCAATCTGCTAAGTTGAAAGTCTGAAAGGACAACTTAGGCAAAAGATATGATTAAAAAAAAGAAATTTTTTTTTTTAGCTCGCTCAGTTGAAAACCTGAAAAGGCGACTCAGGCAAGATAGAGCAATCCATTAAATTAAAAATCAGAAAGGACAACTTAGGCAAAAGATAGGACGAACCTGCAAGACAAAGGGACACCCAAAGGCCAAAAGGATTCCTAAAGGGGGTGCAGAAAACCCTCTAGCGCAAGGAAGGCCTAACCAAGGATGACATCAAGGTAGTAGGACAGAGAAACCCCATCGGAATAGGGAATGCATCCATGCATACATACATACACGTCGCATACACATAATTTTTGTTTCGTGTTCGCAGGCTTTGAAGAAAAAGAAAAAGCGGCGAAGACAAGCAACTCATCGGGAATGAGGACGAGCAAGCCGGGAATGGAGAACAACCTCGAGAATGAGGATGAGCAACTCATCAGGAATAAGGACGAGCAATCCATGAATGGCACTCCGAGAATGGAGAAAAACCTCAGGAATGAGGACGAGCAACTCCTCGGGAATGAATACGAGCAAGCCGAGAATGGCACTCTGGGAATGGAGAACAACCTCGGGAATGAGGATGAGCAAATCCTCAGGAATGAGGACGAGCAAGCCAGGAATGGCACTCCGAGAATGGAGAATAACCTCGGGAATGAGGATGAGCAACTCCTCGGGAATGAGGATGAGCAAGCCGGGAATGACACTCCGGGAATAGAGAACAACCTCGGGAATGAGGACGAGCAAGCCGAGAATGGCACTTCGGGAATGGAGAAAAACCTCAGGAATGAGGACGAGCAACTCCTCAGGAATGAGGATGAGAAAATCGAGAATGACAACAAACTCCGGGAATGGAGAAAAACCTCGAGAATGAGGACGAGCGAAGAGCTTCGAGAATGAGGACGGGTCAGGGGTCGAAGCACCTCGCCGTCAAATAAACTCAGTTCGGGAATAAATCCTATAGATCAAAGCATCTCGCAAGGATGAATCCCAGGGGTCGAAGAACTTCGCCATCAACTTAACTCAGTTTGGGAATAAATCCCACAGATCGAAGCATCTCACACCTAGTATGGTTCAGGAACAATCCCAGGGGATGAAGTACCTCGCCATCAACTCAACTCAGCTCGGGAATAAATCCCAGAGGTCGAAGCACCTCACCATCAACTCAACTCAATTCGGGAATAAATCCCAGGGATCAAAGCATCTCACAAAAGTAGTGAAACAACAAGTAAGTCCGGCAACGGCTGACGAACCATGTAAGTAAAAATGCATGCATGACTTTGATAGGGTTGTCACTGTCATATACTGCATAAGCCCCATCAAAGAGGGGGCGACTGTAGACACTGTATTTTTTCATAAGCCCGATGATGAGCCTCGTATGGAGGCACTACCTGAAAAGTTATGGAAGTTACGAAAAACGAATGCCGAAAGGAAGGAAAACCTCCAAAATTAGCACCTCATCGGATTCGAACTCACTAGCCAGCCTCAGATTCGCTCAGTCAGTTTCTGTTTCAAACCTCAGCCTCGGCTCATCAACCCAGCCTCGGCCCAAATCCATCCACATGCCCAAAGCCCATGCAGCCCACGCCAAACACCACACAAAGCCCATGCAGCCCACGCCAAACACCACATAAAACCCATGCAATCCATCTAAAACCCCATGCAATCCACATGTCCAAATCCCTTTATCAACACTTTCCAATTTAACAAGATTTGGATCCCATCCTTGTAAAATTAACAAGATTTTAAATCACCTCATCACCAAATTTAGAGGATTTTATTCCCAAAATAAATTGATAATATATCTCCCAAATCAACATGATTTGTTTCCCTATTTGGAGATCCTTTCAAAATATTATAAAAAAGGACATTTTTTCATCATCAATGAGAGATCGCTTTTCTTCCTCTAGTGGTGGCAACCCTAGGCTCTCTTATTCTTCTTCAAGCAATCACTGAAACAAAAACACAAGAAAGAGAGAACATCACCGAAACACAAATACAAAAAACCGAGAGACATAACAAAAAAACCCTAACCGTGACACCCTACCATCACTGAAACCTACCATCACCGAAACCTAATAACCAGAATCACCAGAAGAAAAACAATGAGGGAACCACCGAAAAAATAGAAGAAAAAAATAGTGAGGAAACCACCGAAAAATAGAAGAAAAACAGTGAGGAAACCGTGACAAAAAATCACCCAAAACAACCAGCCAATCACCGAAAAAATGGCACCAAAACAGCAGCCCAAAATCACCAAAACAGCAGCCCAAAAATAACCAAAACAGCAGCAAAAAAACAACTAAAAATAGCAGCTAAAACAACCAAAAACAGCAGCCAAAACAACCAAAAATAGTAGTAAAAATCAACCTAAACCACCGAAAAAAAAAAACCAGAAAATAGTGAGCAGAAACAAAAAAAAAAACAACCATAAAATAGTGAGCAGAAACCAAGGAAATAGTAAGCAGAAACAGTGAAACAGCAAGTAGAAACAGCGAACCAACGATCCTTCCGGCGAAGGCCTAACGTATTTCTGAGAAAACAATTTAAAAGGTAAGACCTGAGGGCACCCTTACCACATTTATTTTCATAATTCCGGACGCTGCATGCCTGGCTGGACGTGAAATACGTTCAGCAGGGTATGCGAAGTCCTACATCAAAGACGGCCAAATTTCTTGTCACATTCTTTTCTTTCTCTGGCATTTTTTTATTTTTTTTTATCTATTTAGTATTTATCTTTTTATTTATTTATTCACTTTCATCGTTATTTTATTATTTCGCATTTATTTTGATTATCTTTTTGTCTATTTATCGTTATTTTATTATTTCACCTTTATTTTATTTGTTCATGTTGGTGATTATCCGCATATGCATGATTTTTTTTATGTCCGCTTACATTGCATTGGTGTATGTGTGTTATTATCCCTTGTGGTATATCGGATGGAAACCCAGACATAAATTTCGTAGCCGAATCCGAATGGACGGTAGTGCGGTTTGTACTTGGGATACAACTCCATTTACCACTCGGGAAACGCTCATATATGCGTGATTAACCCCCTTTTTGTTTGCTATTTATCTACTGACGCTTTTCCTACTTTTGACTGTTTATTATAATTTTTGATATCGCATCTCGTATTTCTTATTTAATATGCCTTTGGAACCATGTTATTGTGATTATTATTTTGCTTGGGTATGTTATTACATTTTTTTATTCGCTTTTCTTGCATGAACTGCATAAGACTTGGCTATACCATTGTGTGAACCCGTCCATTATACTGGCATAAGTAAGGGACCACTCCAAACCCAACGGTTTGTGGTCTTCCCTTGAGAGTGGTGAGTGCGGCCTTAAATATTTCCCAGTTCACACTGGGTGGCGACTATTTATTCTCTGGTTTAGTCCCCCACGGGCTACTTCATACTCTCTACGGGCTGTGAGCCCAACAGTGTCATGTTCGCCGAACATCATAGGCATAACGGTAAACCCCAATTCGCTCCTACAATTCCCCATCTCCTCAAAAATATTTTTCCTCGAATCTGAATCCATCCTAATGTATGGAAAACAACTTACAACTCTAGCAACCCTACCAAAGAACATCTCATGATCAGAAGTGTCAATAACATACAAACCAGAAACAAACATGCTAGGACAAGAGTTAACAATATCAACAATACCTATATATGCCCTTGCACATAAGTCCTTTTAATCACCAACTCCCCATCCCATTTACAACCAATGCACTTTATTTTTCCTCACCCTCAGCCTTCTTTGTCTTATCCTCACTCATAGCCTTACAGTCTTCTTGTTGCTCCCTCACACCTTTCAACTGTATTTGATCCTTATAGACCTCCACATGTGTCAAAGAAACTAGTGTAATCGATTTCCTATCCATACCAAATTATATCTATTACTAAACCCATTACGTTGTACTATCCTATTATACTGCCACGGTCACCCCAATAAAATTGCCAATTCTGTATAGGGGCTATTGTAGGAGTTAAATCAAGTCCCAAGATCAACAAATCAAGCATAAAAACGAGTATGAACACACAAAGGAGGTGCGGAATATACTCACATTGAATTCGGTTTTGATGAAATGAACACAAGTTGCGTTTTTGCTCCTCCAAGCTCACGGCAACAGCTCTCCAAGGCAGTGGGCTGCTCGGTTTGGACTGGTTTGGTTCCTCCAAGAATCGGCCATGCATGGACTCCATTGAAGCTCAAAGCTTCAAGCTTCAAAATAAAACCAAGCTCATGAAGACACTTCCCTATCACCTATGTATCACTCATGGTGTGCTAGCACTAAGCCTTCTTCAATTTGCTTCTCAAAATTCGGTGGAACCAGAAAAATCAAGAAGAAAATCGGCAGTGAAGCCGTGAAGAAGATGAGAGGAAAAGAGAGGGAAAATGAGGAAACCGTATCTTGCATGTAAGAGAGAGAAAAGATTTGATATATATCTTTATTACATTTACCAAGTAAATTAAATAAAATATATATTACTTTTAATTCAAAAGTCAAAAATAAAAAGCAATAAAGCTTTCCATCATTTCTACTTTTTACTTTAAGTCACATCACATCACTTTAATAAAGTGACATGTTGTCAAGTCACATCACTCAAAGTGACAATTGATTTGACGCATGATGTGACAAACGATTTGACGCTTGATGTGACTCGCGTGCCGCGCTCGAATTCGAAATGCGAATGCGCTCGCAATCACTATCGGGCTCGGGTTCGCTAATTCCAATTAACGAATTTTCCGTCGCGTCGTAATTAAATGATTACGCCTAGCGAAATCACTATTCACGTCGCTAACGACTAATTTCTAATTCTTCGTTATCCGATTAAAATCTATAAATTAATTTTAATTCCGCGTCAAAATCCAATTTCGATTAATATATCGAATATATTAATTTATCGATTAATTCCAAATTAATCGTTCTCTCTCTTTAATTAATTTTATCCCAGATAAAATATCTCCGCAAATAATCCCAGATTAATTTTCTCTCTCATCGAATTAATCCCAGATTAATTCTATCTTCTCTCTCCTAATTAATCCCAGATTAATCAAAGTGCGAGTCATACGTCATCGGTGAATCTTCAGGAACCGACCCATGAGATCTCCGGATATGTTGGCAGTAAATACGATCGTCGGACTGTCCGAACACGTAAGTACCTCGTACTACGTTTATATCGATTTACAAGACAAGGTTGGCTTCTAGCAAAGCGCAATGCCTACCCAATTCTCCAGAAATATTCTTACATGAATATATAGATCTGTATCAAGCGTAGTATACCGTAGTATTGTGTATATTGGCCCAGTATCGGATAGTCACGTGCTAGGGCTGGGGCTGGATAAGTGTCTGCCCCGTCCGAAGCACATGTCGGATGTCTGGTAACATAGTCTCTATAATCGGATATACATGACCTGGTCACAATATCCCGATTGGTTGCGCAACACTCAAGAGCACTAGTACCGTATCCTGCGTGACATCAACTCCAATATGACTGAAGTGACACTTCCGTCTTGACATCACACCCAATACTCTACGACTCTCTGATAAACCCAGAAGTGGTGTACTCAGAACCTGTTAAAAGTCCCCTACCACCAAAACCAAAGTTTATCGATTATCGTAAGTATTAGCGATGCAAGTCTCAGGTTAAGACTATACACACCTACCTTGATTTCGGCCTCCCTCCCATAGACACATAGTCATAATACCAATGGGATTCCGAGGGGTCTATCCAGAGCGAAGCTGTTTCCCGTACCATCGGTGAAACTGACCTCCTATCGCACTTGCATAAGTATCCAATACTTATATATATGAGAACTATGCGTTGTGCCCTCACAACACGCACAAGTGCAATACTAGCCTATTCCGCATTATCGATGTCCTGTCTCGATAATACTACGGCTAGGGATATTTAATGATTAATCCTTCGTGGACTGATACTGTCTCATATCATCTCAATCCAGGAACTAATCATATGGACCTCTCTTCATTTATATATCTATGGTGATCTAATCACTAATGATGAGAGTGCAATTTCCTTGTCATATAGTTAATTTGCTACAACAACACAATGATCTGTGCAAATAGTGACGCTATGGGTCATTTTGTCCAACAATCTCCCACTTGGCACATAGCCAGTCACTCGAGTGTCTAACACCCGAACTATGTACAATTCGCTCTCAAATTGCTGAGGAAAGGTTTTCGTCAGCGGATTTGCTTAATTATCGTCTGACGCGATTTCACGATCTCACACACATCGCCACGATGTATGATCCGAACGAATCAGATGATATAGAAGTATATATCTGGATCGTCGATGAGACCTTTAATTCCTTAGCCTATGCTGACGCCTAGCTCAGCTGCTAACAGAACTTTATCTAATCTTATTAGATTTATTTTCGACCCAGATGGTCTTCTATTGCTGCCTCAGCTGCAGCAATAATCCGTATTTGTTGTTTATTCGGCAACAGTTATCTTGCTAGGAAGATTTCCAGCTCACTGTCCCTGTTATTCAAACTTTATAGTACCGTAGTATTTTAATTGTTTGGAAACTTGCAGTAGTGATCCCAGTCACTACAAGTTCTCCTTCTCCATAGTTTAAGATAGCATCTTTAGTTCTCTGAGATACTAACAGATGTTCTCAACTTCAATCCAGTGACTATCACTTGGATTGACCCGATTGTGACTCCATATGCTCGAAGCATATGAGACACCAATACAAGTACATTTTAAATGTACAATTTCCAGAGAGTGTTAACAACTCCAAATCTATCACAGTAGATCTTTATTCCTTGAATAAAGGTTGTTACTCCCAGAATTCTACGGAGAATTTCTATTAAAGAATATCTATGAAAGCCAAGCTTTCACCAATTGCTTTATGGGAATTTCACTGTCAGTGCGCTCTCCCACTAACCTCCTTATATACACAAGAATTATTTCATTTTGAGTTAAATCATAAACCATTATGATTATTTCAAAACGTCAGTTCCAAGAACCTTATGCTTGCTTCAATCCAAACATGGATTGAATAATCCGCAAACCTTGTTTGTCGGTTATACAAAATCGTCAGGATGTTGAAAGCATCCTCCAAAATGGATTTACCATGGCAACATGTAAAAGGTTGAATCGTTATTAACACAATGTTGATAACGATACCTTTTTTCGTCAAAAGCCTAGCTTTGTACGTTGGTATGTTGCATCCAGTATGTCTTCCTTGAAGACGTTTAATGTACCAATAGGCACAATGCCTTGTGGTACAACAACTAGTATCCAAAATAGTTGTTATACATGGAGTCCATTTCGGACTCATGGCACTTTGCCATAATAGGAAGTCGATACCTCGTATCACTTCCACAAAACGTAGTCGGATGGTATACCTTCATAAGATTGAAATATCCATGAGGTAGATCAGAAACCCATACCCTAGGTTGTTTTCTGACTCTATCCGATCTACTAGTTCTTGTGTATTTGAAGATTAATGGTATAGATTCATCATCATGATGAACTATTTATGTTCCATTAATGACTTCGTGCCATGAACAGTATTACTCCGATTTTCATCGAGTATCACTATCCTCCCACTGACCACTGCATATCGGTATTCCTCTCAGGAAAACCGCATGGTGAGCAACAATCATATTGTTCTCTTGTGAGATTTCTAAGTACATACTTATGGTTTCCTTCAGGATAACCTATATTGGCACTTATCCAATTTGGGTTCTAGTTTGGTATCATCCAAACGTTACGCCTGGTATACCCAAATTATTAGGAGTGAGAAACCCCGTTTCTTTCCTGTTCATATCCTATATGATATCTGTCAAACAGATTTATATGGAACCTTATTCTAAATAAGTTTTGCACTGTTAATACATATCCTATTGAAGGAAACAGTAGCTCAGAGCGACTCCTGATAAACCTTATCATGTCCAACAAAATTCGGTTTTAGTTCGGACACACCGTCTAACTGACGTGTCTCGGGTGGAGTCCTTATTTGAAAGAATACCACTCTTTCTGTACGTATGAAACTTACTGCTTAAGTATTTTCCATTACGGTCTTACCGAGGCGGAATAATACTACAGCCGATCTGTTTTTTACTTCGTGTCGAAACTTTAAAGTTTCCGATTTGTGTTCTTCAAAAGAAATACATAACCATAACGTGATGCCACATCCGTTAAGGTCATGAAATATTCATGTTCACATCTAGCCTAGCTAGATATGGGCCCACTAACTTCACCATGAATAGGGCTAACAGATCGGTGGCACTTACACTATTACCAAGTAAATAGTATTTTAGGTACTTTACCTAATAAACTAGATTCGCAGATCTTATTTGAATAGTCAAATCAGTCCTAGTATCCACTCTTCAAAAGTGTGGATATACGAGTCTAATTAAATTGTGTCCTAGACAACAATGTCACAAATAAGTCTTTATTGATCAAATCAATTTGAGCTATTTATTTGTCAATTTATATGTTTGAGATTTTATTTATATTCAAAATATAAATTCTGTTATTTACATCTAATGTATTTATCTCAGTATCATCTTTATATAATAAAACACTTAATGTTCTATAATATAAAGGTTTTATCCATAACGGATTAAACACTGATAAAGAGATAATGTCTCTAGTCAAACTAGTTACATTATAACAGTTCCTAATTCAAGTACATACCCGAAGGGTAGTTCCTAAACTTAGGTATCTATGGTCAAAACAGCGACTTTCATCCCGTTTCTGATTCGCAGAGGAATCTCAGCTTGAAGTCAGTATCCTGCTCAAAGCAGATTCTGAACATCAATACATATATATTATGTACCACACTAAGTATTTAAAATCTAATTTCAATACTAGCTGTGAACATAACTAAGACAAACATTTTTAAAGTTAGAGCCTCGCCCTTTCTTTAATTCCTTCGTGTCTTCCATATCCAAATGGTAGTCACTTTGGGATATGTCAATTATCCTTTTCAATATTTCACAAACCTTTGGCCAAGCCTTGGGTTTCGGAATATCGAAACGATGTGCACCTCGTGCTACATGCCCAATTGCAAACTTTGACTTTATCTTCTCTAGAATAGTCAATTAATTCTCCAAGAATTATAAATTGCAATTTTAATACTTCTTAAATCTAAAATTAGATTTATGACAAGTATATTAAATTAAGCATTAAAGTCATCATCACATAAATCTTCCAAAGATTTTATGCTCTACTTATTTTGCTTAATTTTGGGCGTAAGGTATAATAAGTTATTTTATCAAATAAAGTAACCTATTATTTATTCCCAATTTGAAAATTAAATCATTTAAAATATTTTAATCCCAGATTATATTTTAAATATCCAACTTTTCAATTTTATCTTGATTACAATAGTCCAACTATTTAATCAACGATTAGTGGTACTATATATATTATAATGATTATAATAGTCCAACTATATAATCAAATATAATCCAAATTAATTAACCTCAATTACATTGATTACTATAATCCAATTATAAAATCAACTGTAAACTGAAATTAATTAATTCAAATATATTGATTAATATAATCCAATTATATATAATCAAGTATAATACAGTCCAACTGTTTATTAAAACAACAATTTAATATTAGTCTAACTAACATTTAATATAACGACGAAATAATTTAAATGAGCGTGTTTAGCGAGTAATTGAACGAATGTTGCAAATTCAATACTTGCCTCCCACTATTTTTCGTCGAGCCTCTAACCCTCTGTGGAGTACTCGGGAAACCGCGTTTCCTAGTGGGCTAGGATCCCGTTAAATAACACACAACCTTGACTTTGGCCAATAAAAGCTGCTGTATGCTATTTAACTTAGGTAGATCTCTATGATCAATTGGATCTCATCCAATTCCTAGATCCGGTTAGGTGGACATCCAAGTCCGAAACATATGTATAATGTCAATGTATCCATTACATTTTCCTAACCCTATCCTCCGAATCATCTAGGCCTTGGCTTTGGCCAAAAAACAAACCTAATGATTCCAGTTAAGCGGGACCCATTGACGAGGAAAGTTTCGTAATCAATGTCATTGGACAAAAAGTGATCTTGACTTTGGCCAATAAAAATCACGATTTGGACAAGACACCGATGCAACAAACCGATGAACAAAAACTCTCATGATTCAAGTACATCCTTGATGACAAAGGCCTTGACTTTGGCCAATAAAAACCAATGCCAACTTCGGATCTTGAACAAGAATCATTCAATGGAAGGATATTTGCTTAATATAAAACGAGGGTTTTTCGCGTGCAAATTGGCTATCAATTTAATTATCTTTGTTAAGGTCTCATCATCATACACCTTAAACATGCATTCTAAATACATAATAAAGCGTATATGAAAATAAATAATAATGATATGCGGATGGATACTTACACATTGATCCTAGATCAAATCTCTCCTTTCTCTCTACTCAAGCTAGCAATATTATTACTTCTACCCGTTACACTACACTTCTAAAGAAACCTCATATACATAGAGGGGAATAGGTGAGAAGAGAATACAATGAAATAGGAGATAAGGCTGGACACGCAGGTCCAATTAATAAATCAAATTTATTACAATTTCCAAAATCGCCCCACCCGGCTAATATCCATCCGATATACATTATTCAAACATCACAACCATGTATTCATACAAGCATGTTATCAATCAATCTAATCAAATTAATTAATCTTGATAATTAGTGATCATCCAATGTTCAAACAAAGATTTGATTTTGTTCGAGTCAAACTCGTATTGCGAACACGTACTCAAAGTACGATTTCTACTAATTAAATTAAATTACATGATTAAATCCAATTTAATACGTATTTAATTCTAATTCATTCATTATTTAATTCCAAATTAAATATTACACTTTATAAAATAAACCTTTACGACTTAAATTCCAAATTAATCGTTACGGTACGGGTCTCAAAGCCCGATTAATATCCAATATTAATTTAATTAAAGTCCAATGGGCTTTTAATTAATTTCTTGAGGCGTGGACTTTTGGTCAACTCGGGTCAAACCCGCAACCAAAGTCCAATCCGGGAGTTACCCCATAAGCCTTTAAATTAATTTTGGCCCATTAGGCCCAATTAAATAATTAAGGTCCATTAAGTCATAATTGGACCTTTTGAATTCGGTTTTGGGCCTAATTGGATCCAACCAATTTTGCCTAAACCCAACTTTGTTACAACAAAGCTCAAAAGCCCAATTACAACCTAACAAGCCCAATTTCCAAAATCAAGCCCAATTAATTAACTTATAAAATTCCAAATTTCACAATTAATTAACCTAAGTGTAATACACAATCAATTACCCAATTAACATTTCTAAAACATCAATTAGCCTAACTAATCATGCACTTTAACAACCAAATAGTGTCCAACACAATTCAATTAAAATCAAACCCAATTTACATGCTTTCAAGTCTCGGCAATTAGGGGTTTTTCAATTCGATTCGGTTTCAATCCAATTGAATCCACAATCATCATTTCCCAAATCAGTTTAACTCATCCAATGAATCAAACAACAAAAATCACCATGATTTCATGCCTTTGATTTTCGGCCAACCCACTAATTTTGGGCAAAATGTTCCAAATCAAAATTCAATCCAATTAAACTTCAATACAACATTACCCAATTGTTTTAAGTCACCCAATGATCAAAAAACAAAATAATGCCAAGCCATTTAGGGTTCATATTTTCGGTCCAAGCTTCAATTTTGGGGAAAATTGGATCCAACCAAATTTCTTGAAATTGATCATGCACAATCTCAATTAAACATCATCCAAGCATGCTTAAACAATCAATTTAACCAAAACAAGTCAAAATCGATTTTGCCCAATTTAAAGTTTTGGCCAACATTAAGCAAATTGGGGAAAATCAATCCAATTAATTTTTCATCAAAATGATTACATATAACTCAAATTAAATCATATACAAGCATTCTTAAACAAACAATTTGTTAAAATCATGCTTAAATCAAAAAGCCCCAAATTTGCTCAAGAACCCTAATTCGTTTTTATGCAACCAATAGCTCTGATACCATTGTAGGAGTTAAATCAAGTCCCAAGATCAACAAATCAAGCATAAAAACGAGTATGAACACAACAAAGGAGGTGCGGAATATACTCACATTGAATTCGGTTTTGATGAAATGAACACAAGTTGCGTTTTTGCTTCCTCCAAGCTCACGGCAACAGCTTTCCAAGGTAGTGGGCTGCTCGGTTTGGACTGGTTTGGTTCCTCCAAGAATCGGCCATGCATGGACTCCATTGAAGCTCAAAGCTTCAAGCTTCAAAATAAAACCAAGCTCATGAAGACACTTCCCTATCACCTATGTATCACTCATGGTGTGCTAGCACTAAGCCTTCTTCAATTTGCTTCTCAAAATTTCGGTGGAACCAGAAAAATCAAGAAGAAAATCGGCAGTGAAGCCGTGAAGAAGATGAGAGGAAAAGAGAGGGAAAATGAGGAAACCGTATCTTGCATGTAAGAGAGAGAAAAGATTTAATATATATCTTTATTACATTACCAAGTAAATAAAAAAATTATATATATTACTTTTAATCAAAGTCAAAAATAAAAAGCATAAAGCTTTCCATCATTTCTACTTTTTTTTTTTAAGTCACATCACATCACTTTAATAAAGTGACATGTTGTCAAGTCACATCACTCAAAGTGACAATTGATTTGACGCATGATGTGACAAACGATTTGACGCTTGATGTGACTCGCGTGCCGCGCTCGAATTCGAAATGCGAATGCGCTCGCAATCACTCTCGGGCTCGGGTTCGCTAATTCCAAATTAACGAATTTTCCGTCGCGTCGTAATTAAATGATTACGCCTAGCGAAATCACTATTCACGTCGCTAACGAATTAATTCTAAATTAATTCGTTCGCCCGAATTAAAATCTAATTTTAATTCCGCGTCAAAATCCAATTTCGATTAATATATCGAATATATTAATTTATCGATTAATTCCAAATTAATCGTTCTCTCTTTTAATATAATATTTTATCCCAGATAAAATATCTCCGCAAATAATCCCAGATTAATTTTCTCTCTCATCGAATTAATCCCAGATTAATTCTATCTCTCTCTCCTAATTAATCCCAGATTAATCAAAGTGCGAGTCATACGTCATCGGTGAATCTTCAGGAACCGACCCATGAGATCTCCGGATATGTTGGCAGTAAATACGATCGTCGGACTGTCCGAACACGTAAGTACCTCGTACTACGTTTATATCGATTTACAAGACAAGGTTGGCTTCTAGCAAAGCGCATGCCTACCCAATTCTCCAGAAATATTCTTACAGGAATATATAGATCTGTATCAAGCGTAGTATACCGTAGTATTGTGTATATTGGCCCAGTATCGGATAGTCACGTGCTAGGGCTGGGGCTGGATAAGTGTCTGCCCCGTCCGAAGCACATGTCGGATGTCTGGTAACATAGTCTCTATAATCGGATATACATGACCTGGTCACAATATCCCGATTGGTTGCGCAACACTCAAGAGCACTAGTACCGTATCCTGCGTGACATCAACTCCAATATGACTGAAGTGACACTTCCGTCTTGACATCACACCCAATACTCTACGACTCTCTGATAAACCCAGAAGTGGTGTACTCAGAACCTGTTAAAAGTCCCCTACCACCAAAACCAAAGTTTATCGATTATCGTAAGTATTAGCGATTCAAGTCTCAGGTTAAGACTATACACACCTACCTTGATTTCGGCCTCCCATAGACACATAGTCATAATACCAATGGGATTCCGAGGGGTCTATCCAGAGCGAAGCTGTTTCCCGTACCATCGGTGAAATACGACCTCCTATCGCACTTGCATAAGTATCCAATACTTATATATATGAGAACTATGCCATTGTGCCCTCACAACACGCACAAGTGCAATACTAGCCTATTCCGCATTATCGATGTCCTGTCTCGATAATACTACGGCTAGGGATATTTAATGATTAATCCTTCGTGGACTGATACTGTCTCATATCATCTCAATCCATGAACTAATCATATGGACCTCTCTTCATTTATATATCTATGGTGATCTAATCACTAATGATGAGAGTGCAATTTCCTTGTCATATAGTTAATTTGCTACAACAACACAATGATCTGTGCAAATAGTGACGCTATGGGTCATTTTGTCCAACAGTTATACCACATAGTACTTTTGTAACACCCCAGATTTTAGCATATACAGTAATTCACGTCATGGACATCATGGTCATGTAGGTCATGTCTGTGATTTTTATCGCTTGCATAATCAGTATGCTTGTTGGCTGAGGCTACGGCCCAAGTTCATGAGCATTCAGAAGCATTTTGCATTCATTTTCTCCTTATTCTAGTTCTGGGACCGGCATACCGGTCGGTATATTGGCATACCGGTGCCCTTGGATCCAAAAATATAGCCTCCGAAACTGGTATGTTCCACACTGATCTCTATACCAGTCTTAGATACCAGAATACTGGTGACATTTCAGCCTTACCAATTAGTAAACCGGTCAACAGTATCTCGAATCTTTGATATTTTGCATCAGACACCGGCATACCGATTTGTAAGGTCGACATACAAGTCCCAACGAGTTTATAAAAATAGACCTGCCCTATTCATTTTCAAACGATGTCATTTTCAGAGGGACCTAGATTTTTATAATTTCTCAGCCAAAAACTTATATTGTCCATCCATTTCAAGCTCTATTAAGCTTATGTAAGTCACTAAACTCCATTTCCATAATTAATTTCCTAATATTTCATGAATTCATCAAAACCATAAATTAGGCATTTCATTTTTAGGGTTCATTATGCATGATTTGCCTACTCAGTAAGTTTTATATAATGTGATTCATGCACGATTTTAGTCATAGCCAAGCCACCACAAAAATGGGAGGTTTAGACCTATGGTTTCGGTGGTTTGGCATTTTTGGCAATTAGAGTGTCGTCGAATACATGTTATGAGATTAGAAATGACCAAAATGATTTCATTGTAGTTGTAGTTTTCGATTATGGAGCAAATCAGAGTTTCCGAGCATGTTAGGCCAATTTGGGGTTTTGGCTGCTAGTTGCAATTTGGACATTTCAAGTAGCCGAATTAGTTACGTTGAGATGTCCTATCAGCATGTCACGAGCACATCACATCACAAGAACAACATGTCAAGTCATGAGCACGTCATGTAGTATACTTAGCGGTTTAACCAAGTTAAACAGCTTGTCAGTACAACTACGAATGTTAAGTAAACATCTTAAGTTATCACGTCAACCATGTCAGCTTGCATTACATGCATCACGACATTTACGATCATGTCAAGTATTCTTGGTTCGAGTATATTACTATACTTGAACACAAATTATGTTGGATATCTTGCATAAGTCATTCAGTAGTATTTAGGGACGCTGGCAGTGGACGTCAGTCAGTGAGTGGATGATAATCCATTCCTTACACTTTTTGATGCAACTATGTTCCATTGTAATCTATTTTCAGTTTCGTATCAGATTCATGAATTTAGTTTATGATATCCATTTATGCTTTAGTTTGCATTCTTAGTTTATGTTCTTTGTTTAAGTTCTTAATTTCATTATCAGTATATGTTCTCAGCTCAAACTCCCAGTTTCATGATATCTAGTTTATGTTTTCCGTTTATTGATTTTAGTTCATGTATTCCATTCACATTTCAGTTTATGTAGTTATTTTATGTTTCCAAAATACATTTCAGCTTATGTTATGTATTTCATATTTACGATTCATGTTTCAACATGTGTCATTCCATGTCTTTCACATTCTTAGTTCAAGTGGAGCCCTTCAGTTCATGTATTTAGCATGTCAGCCATGTGTTCAAGATTTCGTCCAGTCATGTTTTTCATGTTCTTACATGTCGCGTTATGTATTCAGCTCAAGTGTTCAATTTGAATTTAAGTTCATGTTATAGGTTTCTAGCTTTTGTTTTCATGTCAACCACGCCATTCTCAAGTCAATCATGTATCATGCACATCGGCTTTCAGATTATATTTTTCAGTTTCATGTTTACGTTTTACGTTCAGAAATTATTTTCATGAAAGTCAGATTATGATTTAGTAAATTTTTTTATGTTTTACAAGTATGGCATGTATTTTCAAACCACACATTTAGTGACATCCTCTCAGCTTTAGCATCCAGGGTTTACTTAGATAGCCTTGGGGCACTGATCACCCATATAGGCTCATGTTCATGTTTACATTTCCCCTGCCTATGTTGTGTCAGGTCCCGCTATGTAGGTATCACACTCCCATGTTACTATACTGGTGTGTGGTTTTTATGTTTTCAGGACATGTACGAGCGTACGAGGGGGTGATGACCTAATCCCGGTACATATGGAAATGCGGAGGAGACGTCTTAATCCCGATCATTACACATGCATATTTTTAATACACCGATATATTTTCTATGAGATTCAGTTTTCAGGCTACATGGTTTTCAGAGTTCATACATGATATGTTTTCAATACCAGTTACATGTTTTTAGCACGCAATTTAGTTTTCAACTTATGTGCATGTTTTACAAGTTGCATAAAATGTTTTGTGTTTTCAAGTCACGGATAGCTTTACGTTTTCAGGACACGTCATGTCATGATTTTTAGTTTTGTAGGTCATGTGGTTTCAATCATGCATGTCATATTTAGATAATCATATTCAGTTCATATAGTTCAGGTCAAGATCATGTATTATGCAGGTCATGTTTTCAAGCATGTCATGTCAGTTCCAAGTCATGATCATGTACTCTCAAGTCATGTTCATGTTTGCAGTTCACGTCATCATTTTTCAGTTTTCGAGTTTTTATTTAGTCACGTTAGCACGTTCTCAGGTTTTCAGGTCATGTCAGTTCCCAACATGTCATAGTTCCATGTCATGTCCTCAGTATTTTTTAGTCATGTCATTTTCTCAACTCATGTCATGATTTACAGATTCATATTCCAGTTCTTTCACGTTCCATGTTTTGTAACTTCAGCTTTTCGGTTTGATCATGACTTATGTTTCATATTTACTTTTGTACTCCAGTATTCACTCACCAGGTCTTTCAAAAGATATAACCCACCCCACTCACCCGTTTTTTATGCAGACTTCATGATCAGGTTGTGGAGGACAAGCTCTAGAGGAGACAGAACCCAACGGCAGTCATTAGCACCATGGTTAACAGAGTCAGTGTCAAGACCCAGTAGTTAGGTTCAAGTCAAGTCTGGCCATGAGGCCTTATGTGTATGAATGTATGTATGTATTTGTAGTAAATTATTAACTCATGTATGCATTTATAAGTTAGTCACGCATGTTCAAGATTATATTATGTATATGGCCGGTGCTATATAATGACCATATGGGGCTTCGGCCCTCTCTGGTTTTGGGAATTTTTTTTGAGTACTCTATTTAAAATTTCGATTATCCTATAAATTTCTTTTATATTTCAAAATTTGATCATTTATTTAAATCAATTTAATGATAGATATATAAAGTTAAAATAGCATTTGATGATATCAATTCATCCACAATTAGATTGTATGAAATCAATGATTAAGATTTCGATATCTATATTTAAATAAAAAAATATAAGTTAAAATAGCCCCACATATCAATATTAAAAGAAAAAAAATAGTATCATGTAATTTATAAGACTAATAATTACCTAGATAAATATTGAAAAATATCACGTCAGCGATCGTATGAAATTTAAATAGTATCCATGGATCAAAGAATTTTGACACCTATTATTTTTATATAAAATGTGTTATTGTTACAGCTCAGACTGCTCAGCCCCTGCTGAATCAGATTTCTAGCTCCGCCACTGGTTATGTATATACATGTTTAAGTTCAAATTTTGTATGACAGATATATTTTCACACGAGTGTTACATTCATGTTTAACATATTTAAGTAGTTCATGATCACGTATGCATGACAGCCATGTATGTTATGAGTCAGTCAGCATGTTCAGTTTATGTATGTCATGATGCCTATAGAGATGGCTACGCTGTCTCTTGTTGGTCGCATGCCCAGATTTTTATGGGGTGTGAAAACTTTATCATTGTATGACCTAATAGATAAATTCATCAATACCTGCCAATCAACCTTGAATCCCTCGGCATCATTTAACCATTGCGACTTATAAGGCCTAGGATGTTTAACCCAAGGAAATTTCAACTTCTCTACCAACTCCCTACTAGCCACATTGGTGCAACTTGATGGAATTGGTGCTCGGAGTGCCAATCCGATTTGTACATTTTATTATTTATTAATAAAATAACTATATTTTTCATTTCATACCTTATTAATGGTATTGTCATTATGTGTATTAGATTGATGTATAGATATGCTAAAAATGACATCGACCTTAGAATAGTCTTGACACTAGGTGTAAACTATTCTTAAAATAAATATTCCTAGTCTTTGGTTTTGGAATACGGTCGAATTCCTATAACCTATAAGACTAGCACATGTCGTATATTGGATTTGGAGTTCCAATGGTTTAACCCGATGTACCGTAAGTTTTGAAAACATGTATAGACATGTGGGTATTCGTTGAAGCGAATGATGAATGACTCATAAGTGATTCCTAATAGTTGGAAGTACACACCATCGCCAATAGGAATCTCCTCGAGTCGAGTAGCATATGTAATCCTTTGATTATAGGATAATATTGATTTTGTGTGAGATTCTCCACACTTTAGTGCCATGTATGTCAGAAACCTTTCGTGGTCTAGCCTCTAGATGTTCGATGGGTGTGTACTGATGCACTCAGTAATCAAGTGCGAAACAAGATAGGATCCGTCGGCCTGTATATGTACCATAAAGGGTTTAGGTATCCATGTGAGTAAAGTCACAATTCTTAAATATTTGGCCAAAGTCGATCACCTAGGGTGGATCACATCAGTTATGAAGAATCGTGGACATGTCGACATGAGATGTGTGCCTTGGAAACTTGACGGTATATTCTATATTTCCTAAGCACAACTTGGATAGCCTACGACGAAGGGATTATTAAACATATGTGATGACTTTGACTTGTATAGTTCAGAAAGATCATTCTTGTTTTTCGCGAATTCGGAGGTGGCCGAATTACGTACATATTAGCTAGGCTTATATGACGAACGTGTCTGAACTTAGAGAGTCCCACTATGAAGTGTACTCGTTGAGCACTTAGGTAGCCGATTAATTTTGATAAAATATAATATTTGATATTATAATTATCAACTAAGATAATCAAGTGTTATTTGATAACATTGATTATTTACTTTAACCTAATTGGATTAATTGTATTAATTCAATAATTACACAAGGGCTTAATTGTAAAATCATAATTATCTCTACCATTTGAGGATATTATGGTAATTATAAGTATGTAATAATATGTGGTTTTGGCTTGATTTAATTGGATTAAATCAAGGTGGCAAATATTTAACTAATCTATTTCCTAATCCTTGACTTGATTGAATTGGATTAAATTAAAATATGAGACAATGAAGATTAGTCACACCTAATTATACATATTTGGACAAATTAGATTAAGCCCACTTAAAAGTTGATTACAACTTTTATTAATTAAAAATTACATAAGTTTTGCTATAAATAGCTAGGGGTGGGCATTATCGGATTCGGATCGGATCGGACCGAATCCGAATCCGATCTGATCCGAAATGCCCAAGGCTGTTTGATTCGTTCGGATCGGATCATCTTATCGAACTCGATCCGATCTGATAATTATCGGATCGGATCGGATCAGATCGGATTGGTTTGATCCGAATTCGAATCGGACCAATTCGATCCGAAATCATCCTATTTCGAATCGGATTGGTCTGATCCGATCCGAATTCGGTGGGTTTGAGTCAAAAAAATTGAGCGGATCGGATCGGAATGGATAAAATCCGGTCCGAAATAATTCAAATTTTTTTTTTTAATATGTAACGACGTCGTTTTGCATATTAAATATAAAAAAAATCGATCGGATCGGATAAAATCCGATCCGATCCGAAATCCGTCGAGCCGGACCAACTCAATTCGATCGGATTTTCTAATCGAATCAGATCGGATCCGATGCCCACCCCTATAAATAGCAAGCTTTAGGAAGGTTTTAATCACAAGTACAAGTACAAGCAAATTCTTAGAGAAATTAGCCTAAGTTAGAGAAGTATTTAGCGAAGCTTGTGAGGTCTCTACAACATTTCATCTAGGAGAAATCAAGGTTGGATCTTGAAGTGAAGCTTGCTAGCATTGGAAATCAAGATTGGATCTTGAAGTCAAGCTTGCACACCTTGGAGGTTCTCCAACCATTTCAACAAAGAAAAAGTAGATTGGATCTTGCATCAAACTTGCTAGGTAAGTTTGAATTTCTCTTAAGTTATGAATTATATATTATATGCATGATCACATAGCTTAATGTTGAAGTAAGGCCAATAAATTGTGTTAGGATGCTTTGGAAGTATAAATACAATGTGCTTGTAATTGTGTCAAAATTTAATGTTAGACATAAACATAAATTAGAGTTTGGAACTCTAGATTATATCTTAGAGTTATGGCTACCATTCTGGAATCACTTGACCACCTTTGGGTGACCTAGAATTTTTCGCGAGACATTTCTTATTTGGATTCTAATTTGGTTTGTGTATTGGATTCAAAATTTTCGCAAATGCGTATTTAGAATAAATTTATATTTTTTGTAAAAATATTTGCTATTTTGAAAAACTTGATTTTTATTCTATAACATATGTTGATGTTGGTTTTGATGTTAAAAATTAATTTTGGGTGTTCTTTAGCTCACTGAAAAGTGAGCTGAAGGAAAGTGAAATGAAAGAAAAAATACAAAAAAAAAAATACGTGCGCGTTATGTGCGCGGGCGGGGTGATTTTGTTTTCGTCCGTTTTTGAGTTTCCGGACTCCAATTCAGCCCCGGTTATTTCCTATACACTCGTAATGGAATATAGTATTTCATTAAATTATTTAAAATTACACCCACACTTGATATCCATGGGTTAGATCCATTTCTGTTACGTGGGGAATCGATCCGACCCTAGGGGTTCCACAACTGCCCCAATAAAATGGTATCAGTAGCAAGGCTTAACCACACATCACATGTTTTTAAATCTATGCCATAGTAATTTTAATTTAATTATGTATAAGACATATTGGATATGTATTGCATGTTTAAATTAAAACTTTGACCTAATTAAGTTAATGACTTGATTGTCATAAATCTCTTGTGATTAGGTGATTACTTTATTTAAGTAATAGTATTAGTAATGTTGGAGCATTATTGGATGGTCCGTCTTGTCAATACAGATATGAATGGGTTATTACTACTTATATCCAATATCGTCATTAGTGTGAGGGTTTAAGTGCTTGGAACTTATGTCGCTCTGGTAGAACATTAGATGTAGTGTGATGAGTTAACGTAGTTATTCAATATCTTCATTAGTGTGAAGGTGTACATACGAAGCTCATTAGTTCACATTGATAAGTATACACCTAGAACACTTCTTAATCCAATATCGTCATTAGTGTGAGGATAAGAAACAGTTCATGACCAAACTAGGAGTCACATGAAGTGATTGACCTTGGAGGTCTATCTAATGAGTTTATAAAGGCCAATATCGTCATTAGTGTGAGGTTGGAGTAAATGTCATGGGATCCACTTCCCGCTATGAAATTTTGATAGTCAAATTTCTATTTTTCCATTAAGGGAGATTACGGAATTACGTAAAGTAGTGGAAGGGCACTAATAGATTTAAAATTCCATAATCAATTAGTGTTATTACTTTAAAATAAAAATTGTTCTGCTACTACTCAAAAATGCTGTCTTGTAGATGGCTGTCGTTAATCCATTGATGAAACTCTTAGATTCCAATAAGCTAAAAGGAGCCGAAAACTATTTCGAATGGGAAATGAACATCCGTATTGTCTTGGAATTTGAAAAATTGACTTATGTCACAGCCAATCAACTGCATGTTGAAATCGATCATGACTCCACTCCAGAAGAGCGAGAAAATTTTAATAGATGGAAGGATGATAACCTTAAGGTGAAATCCTACATCTTGGGATCGATGGTTCCAGATTTGCTGAGACAGTACATTGAAGTAACAGATGCTTGGAGCATCATGCGAACACTCAAGGAGTTGTTCGAGGCAAACCAAGAGATGGAATTTTATCGAAGGTCTAAGGAATTGTTTCGTGCGAAACTCAATGAGGGAGGAGATGTCAGCACTCATGTTTTGAATATGATCGACCAGATTCGATATCTAGAACGACATGGCATTGTGTTTGATGAATGGCTGGGTCATAATTTGATTATGTCTTCTTTGTCTGGTTCTTATGATGGTTTTGCATTAAATTTCCATATGCATTTGATGCAAGCCACATACGAAGAACTTCATAACATGCTACGCACAGCGGAGCAAGATTTGAGGAAAGGCAACCCCACATTGTATCTCCATGGCGGAGCTGGCTCTTGAAAGACTTCTGGGAAGTCAAAGAAAATAAAAATGAGGAAGAAGAAGATATCAAATAAGAACTCCAAGAATCGCAAAGGCACAAAACTGAAAGTAGCTCGTAATCAATTTCTACAATGCAAAAGGTCTGGACACTGGAAGAAGAACTGTCCAGAGCTTAAAGGAAAAGCAGGACCCTCAGGTACGCTTTGTATTTTTCCAATTATTGACATCTCATTAGCCTTAGATGCAAATAGTGGATGAGTGTTATACACTGACAGTCCTACTCATATTTGTAATTCCCTGCAGGAAATGAGGGTTAGAAGAAGGCTGAATAAATGAGAGATCCAACTTAGAGTTGGCAATGGCGAGACATTGGATGTCAATTCCATAGGAACTGTTGTTCTAGATCTCCAAAATAGATGTGAATTAGATTTACATGACTGTTATTATGTTCCCTCAATTATCAGACAAATAATATCACTACCAATATTAGATAAAAAAAAAAGGGATATAAAATAAACATTAAAGATGAAACTTTATGTTTATATGATAAAGATAATTTATTGAAATATGAATATTCTTTATAAAACGGTCACTATGTTTTGGAAACATATAGATAGGTCTTTAATATAGAGAAAAATACAAGTAGGAAGTCTGAATTAAAAATACTGAATTATGGTATATGAGATTGGGCCACATAGGTGTTAGACGTCTATCTAAATTGGTAAATGATGATTTGATTGAAAATCTTACCGTAGATCCTTATCCGATTTATGAGTCATGTATCCAATGAAATATGACAAAGGCCCCATTTCTAGATTTTGGACATCGTGCTAGAGATTTGTTGGAGCTAATACACAGCGATGTGTGTGGTCCATTAAATCATGCCGCTCATGATGGTTCCACATACTTTGTGATTTTCACAGATGAAAAGTCTAGATATAGATATTTCTATATGATGAAACATAAGTCGGAAACATTTGACAAGTTCAAAATATTCTGAAACGAGGCAGAAAAATAAACCAATAAATTCATCAAATGCCTTAGATCAGATTGAGGCGGTGAATACATGAGTGAAAAATTGAGAAATTAAGGAGAATGAAATTATTGCCCAATATAGCCCACCAGGAACACCACACACACAATGGTGTGTCTGAATGTAGAAATCGTACTTTATTGGATATGGTGCGATCTATGATGAGCTATACATGTCTTCTTTATTACCTTTGGGGTTATGCTTTACAAACTGCTGCCTACATACTTAATAGAGTTTCATTGAAAGTTGTTTCTACGACCCCCTATCAGATATGGTTCAGTAGAAATCAAAGTCTTAGGCATTTAAAGATTTTGGGTTGTCCTGCATACGTTAGAATTACACAGCGGGATAAGCTAGAACCCAGAGGGTATAAATGTAGGTTCGTTGGATGTCCCGATAATTTCTTGGGATATCAATTCTACGATTCTGAGCAACGAAATGTATTTGTTGTTCACCTTAACAATTTTATTGAAAAGTAATTTTTAAGAGAAAGTGAGAGTTGTAGAAAGATTGAACTTGATGAGTTTGATCCCAACATTAAGGAACCTGAGATGGAACCAGAGATTCAATTAGATGAAGGATCTACAACAAAGGTTCTACGTAAGTCGAATAGAATATCAAGGCCTCCTGAGAGATGGTTTTTAACATCTTATGTGAGCCTTGATGTTCTCCTATTTGAGGAAACAGATCCGACTACGTATAAAGAAGCGATATTGGATATCGATTCGGGAAAATGGCATGAAGCCATGAAATCCGAAATGGATTCAATGCATGCCAATCAAGTATGAGACTTAGTTGAACTTCATGAAGGAGTTAAACCTATTGGTTGGAAATGAGTTTACAAAAGGAAGCGAGGGCCTGATGGAAAGGTGGAAACCTTTAAGGCCCGACTAGTAGCGAAAGGTTACACCCAACGTCCTGGGATTGACTATGAGGAAATTTTTTCACCAATAGCCATGCTAAAATCCATTAGGATTCTTTTAGCCATTGCTGCATATCACGACTATGAGATATGACATATGGATGTGAAAACCGCTTTCCTATTAGGATTCCTTGAAGATGATATCTATATGGAACAACCAGAGAGTTTCGTATCCAAAGAGACTTCAAACTTTGTTTGTAAGCTCAAAAAGTCTATTTATGGACTTAAACAGGCATCCCGAAGCTGGAATCGTCGTTTTGATGAGATAATTAGATTATCTAGATTCATCAAGAACGAGGAAGAACCATGTGTTTATAAGAAAGTGAGTGGAAGCATGATATTTTTCCAAGTCTTATATGTAGATGACATCCTTATCATAGGAAATGATATATGGATGATGCAAGGTGTGAAAGCTTACCTTTGTAAGAACTTCTCCATGAAAAATATGGGTAAAGCTTCCTATATACTAGGTATAAGGCTCTACGGGGATAAATTTAGGAAGCTTATAGGGTTGTCTCAATCGAAGTACATAGATAAGATGTTAGAAAGGTACAGTTTTACCAACTGCAAGGCAGCAAATGTACCTTTTTAATATGACATACATTTTTCGAAGAAAATGGCACCTCAGACTGAGGAAGAGAGAGTTAGGATGTCTAACTTGCCATATGATTCCTGTATTGGGAGCATAATGTATGATATGTTATGTACTAGACCGGACATCAGTTTCGGCGTCAGTGTGACTAGCCGATATCAATCTGATCCAGGTAATTATCATTGGACAACCGTGAAACATATCCTAAAATATCTTAAAGGCACCAAGGATAATTTTCTGATATGGAGAAAATTAGCTACAAGTTAAGGGTTATAGAGACTCCGACTTCCAGGGAGATCCAGATGATAGAAAATCTACGTCAGGATACATATTTACCCTTAACGGTGGTGCTGTTAGTTGGCGATGTTCAAAGCAAGGCTCAACAGCTGATTCCACCACTGAGGCGGAATTTATAGCGGCTTCAGAAGTTGCTAAAGAAGCTGTTTGGATTAGAAATTTTATCACAGAACTTGACGTTGTGCCTAGTATTGCTGATTCGATCCCATTGTACTGTGATAATAACAGAGCCATCGCACAGGCTAATGAGTCGAGGGGGCATTCCAAGTCTAAACACGTGGAAAAGAAATACTCTGAAATTAGAGAGATTATTGAACGAAAAGACATAGTGGTCTTGAAGGTTCAAGGACAAGACAACATAGCAGACCCGCTTACAAAGGCCTTACCTCCTAAGTTATTCGATAAACATGTGGAGGAGATGGGACAACGGTACCATCCAGATTGGCACTAAGCAAGTAGAAGTTTGATGGAATTGGTGCTTGGAGTGTGTAGACACTACATTTTTACATAAGCCCGATGATGAGCCTCGTATAGAGGCACTACCTGAAAAGTTTCGGAAGTTGCGAAAAAATGAATGCCGGAAGGAATGAAAACCTCCAAAATTAGCACCTCACCGGATTCGAAATCACTAGCCAGCCTCAGATTCGCTCAGTCAGATTCTGTTTCAAACCTCAGCCTCGGCCCAAATCCATCCACACGCCTAAAGCCCATGCAGCCCACGCCAAACACCACAAAAAACCCCTGCAACCTATTCATCTCATCCACCCTACAACCAATGAATCGGCCCATGAAGCCCAAAAAGACATCATGCACACCCAAAAAAAAAACCCCATCCATCCACATGCCCATTAACCCATGCAATCCCCCATACACGCCCAAAATCCCATGAAATTCACATGCCAAAATTCCCTCATCAACACTTTCCAATTTAACAGATGTGAAATCTCATCCTTTCCAATTAACAAGATTTGAAATCATCCTCATCACCAAATTTATATGATTCTTTCCCAAAATAAATTTCCAAAATAAACATGATTTGTTTCCTTGTTTAGAGAACCCTCCAAATCATTATAAAAGAGAGACCAAATCATCAAAGTGGGGGGAGGCTCTTTCTCATCTCTTCTTGGACAGCAACACCACAAAAAAAAACCCTAGACTTCTCTTCTCTTCTTGGACGGCAACCCTAGGAGGCCAACCACCATCACAGAAAAACAAAAACAACAAAAAAACCAACCACCATCACTAAAACCGAAAACAAGAACAACCAAAAACAACCAGCCAAGAATCTCCAAAATACCGAAATAGAACAACCATAAACAACCAGCCAAGAACCAACCAAATCACCTAAGAACAACCAACCAACCAACCGAAATAGACAACCAAAATCACCGAAATAGTGAGCCAAAAATAGTGAACCAAAACAATTGAACTAGACCACCAAAATTACTGAAACAGTGAGCCAAAATAATGAACTAAAACAACCAAAACAGACCACCAAAACCAACTGAAACAGTGAGGTAAAATCACCGAAATAGTGGGCCAAAAACATTAAACCAAAACAACCGAAACAAACCACCAAAACCAACCGAAATAGTGAGCTAAAATCACCGAAATAGTGAGCTAAAAACAGCATCCAAAACAACCAAAAACAGCAACCAGAAAATAGCAAAACAGCAACCAGAAAATGGCAAAACAACAATAGCAAACAGCGAAACAGCAAGCAGAAACAGCAAACCAGCGATCCTTTCGGCGACTGCCTAACACACTTCCGAGAAAGCAACTTAAAAAGTAAGACCTGAGGGCACCCTTATCATATTTATTTTATAGTTCCAGACGCTGCGTGTCTGACTGGACGAGAAATACGTCATACGGGTATGTGAAGTCCTACATCAAAGAAGGCCAAATTTCTGGTCACATTCTTTTCTTTCTTCGGCATTTTGTTATTTATTTTGTTATCTATTTAGTGCTACCCTTTTTTTTTATCTATTTATTCACTTTTATTGTTATTTTATTATTTCACCTTTATTTTGTTTATGTTTTTTTCATGTTGATAATTATACGCAAATGCATGGTTATATTTTTTTTATATCCGTTTACATTGCATTGATGATTATGTGTGTTATTATCCCTTGCGGTATATCGGATGGAAACCCAGACGTAAATTCTATAGCCGAATCCGAATGGACGTTAGTGCGGTCTGTACTTGGGATAAAACTCCACTTACCACTCGGGAAATACTCATATATGCATTATTAACCCCTTTTTTTTGTTTGCTATTTATCTATTGACGCTTTTCCTGCTTTTAATTTTTTATTATAATTTTTGTTATCGCATCTCGTATTTCTTATTTAATATGCCTTTGGAACCATGTTATTGTGATTATTAATATTTATGGGTATGCAAATTTGTGTTTATTTGAATTACCTTGCATGAACTGCATAAGACTTGGCTATACCATTGTGTGAACCTGTCCATTATACTGGCATAAGTAAGGGACCATTCCAAACCCAACGGTTTGAGATATTCTCTTGCGAGGGGTGAGTGCGGCCTTAAACCTTTCCCAGTTCACACTGGGTGGCGACTTCTTTATTCTCCGATTTAGTCCTCCGCGGGCTACTTCGTACTCTTTATGGGATGCGAGTGCAACAGTGTCGTGGTCGCCGAGCATCATAGGCATAGCGATAAACCCCGCTTCACTTCACTTCTACAGAGTGTCAATCCGATTTGTACATTTTATTATTTATTAATAAAATAACTATATTTTTCATTTCATACGTTATTAATGGTATTGTCATTATGCGTATTAGATGGATGTATAGATATACTAAGAATGACATCGACCTTAGAATAGTCTTGACACTAGGTGTAAACTATTCTTAAAGTAAATATTCTTAGTCGTTGGTTTTGGAATACGGTAGAATACCTATAACCTAAAATACTAGCACATGTCGTATATTGGAATTGGAGTTCGAATGGTTTAACCCAATGTACCATGAGTTTTGAAAACATGTATAGACATGTGAGTATTCGTTGAAGCGAATGATGAATGACTCATAAGTGATTCCTAATAGTTGGAAGTACACACCATCGCCAATATGAATCTCCTCAAGTCGAGTAGCATATGTAATCCTTTGACTATAGGATAACATTGATTTTGTGTGAGATCCTACACACTTTGATGCCATGTATGTCAGAAACCTTTCATGGTCTTGCCTCTATGTTGGACAATTATGACCCATAACATCACTATTTGTACAGAACATGGTGTTTTTGTACAAATTAACTATGTGACAAAGGAAATTGCTCTTTTATCATTTGTAATTGGATTACCGGGATATATAAATGATAAAAGTCCATATGATTAGTTCCGAGTTAATAAGATATGAGACAATATTAATCCACTAAGGTTTAATCATTAAAATGTCCCTAGTCGTAGTATTATCGAGATTGGACATCGATAATGCGGAATAGACTAGTATTGCACTTGTGCGTGTTATGGGAGCATAACGACATAGGTTTCATATATTTGGGTATTGGATACTCATGCAAGTGTAATAGGAGGTTGTGTTTACCGATGGTACGGAAACAGCTTCGCTCTGGATAGACCCTTCGGAATTCCATTGGTAGTATGACTATGTGTCTATGGAAGTCCGAATCAAGGTATGTGTATTTGGTCTTAACCTGAGACTTGCATCGCTAATACTTCCGACAATCAATATACTTTGGTTTTGGTCGTCCGGGGCTTTAACAGGTTCTGTGTACGCCTCTTCTGGGTATATTGAGAATCGTAGTGTATTGGATGTGATGTCAAGATGGAAGTATCACTCCAGTCATATGGAGATGATGATCACGTAGGATATGGAACTAATACTCTTATGTACTGCAGTCATCGGGATAATATGACTAGGTCATGCTTATCCGATTATAGAGACTAGTTATCAGAGATCCGATATATGCTTCGTATAGGGCAGACACAATTCCAGCCCCAGGCCTAGCATGTGACATATGATACTGGATCGCTATACGCAATACTACGTATACTACGCCTGATATAGATTACATATTCCTTAAAAGAATATTTCTGGAGAATTGGGTAGGCACGGTGCTTTGCTAGAAGCCAACCATGTCTTGTTAATCGGTAAGAACGTGGTACCGGGTACGCACGTATTCGGATATTCCGATGACCAGATTTACTGCCAACATATCCAGGGATCTCATGGGTCGCTTCCCGAAGATTCACCGGTGATGTATGACTCGCACATAATTAATATGGGATTAATTATAAGAGAGAGAAAATTATTCTAGGATTAATTACGGAGAGATTTTATCTGGGATAAAATTCTATTTAAAGAGAGATAACGATTAATTCAGAATTAATCGATAAAATAACATATTAGATATATTATATGAAATTAGATTTCATGACGGAATTAAAATTGGATTTTAATTCGGGCAAACGAATTAATTTAGAATTAATTTGCGAGCGACGTGAATAGTAATTTTGCTAGGCATAATTATTTAATTAAATTGGATTTAATTACGTCGCAACGGAAAATTTGTTAATTCGGAATTAGCGAACCCGAGCCCGAGATGTGTTGCGGGCCCACTCGGATTTTGAATCAATTGGTCCCAGATGTCACATCACTTGTCTATCACATCACCTTTTGGTGATGGAAGTTGATGGGATTTTGATGGTTGCTTGTACAATACACAAGTGTGATGGATTGAATGACATTTTACCATTTTATTATTATTCGGTATATGACTTTCAATTTTGTAATTTATTACACACACTTTTTCATTCTTTCTCTCTTCCTCACCAAGGCCGAATGGCCTTCTCCATTTTTCCTCTCCAATGCCGTGAGCCTAGGGCTCATGGCTTCATGATTTTGCTTCAAAATCTAAGGTGCTAGCACACACAATGAGTCTTACAAAGGTGTTAGGGAAACATATGTTGGGTTTTCTACGGTCCCGAGGATCGATTAAAGCAATGAAACATACGTGCGAATACATCAAAGAAGTTGCAGAATACTTACATTGAGTGGTTGAGCGATGCGACGAAGAACAAAACTTCAAGCTTTTCCCTCATAGGGCTCACGGTTTTGAGCTGAAAAATGTCCTCCATTTTCGGCCATGGTCCTCCTCCAAGCTCCAAGCTTTGGTTGATGATTCCATGCTCATGTGTACGGTTCCCTATCACCTTCGTAAGACTCCGGAAGTGTGCTAGCACTCTTGATTTTGCAACAAAATCATCACTTGCTTCTCCTTTAGTTCTCGGTGAAACCAGAAAATAGAAGAGGAAAAACTGCCCCTTGGGCGTGAAGATGGAGAGAAGAAAGAAGAGAGGAATGTGTGTCATGTTGGTGGTTGGAGAAAAGTGTATCTAATACACAAAAATTGAAAAGTCAAATACCAAATAATTAAATATGGTAAATGTATTTCAAAAGTCTAACTTGAGTGTCAAACACTCTTCCAATAACAACCATCACTATTCACTCAATCAAGTGACAAGTTGTCACATCAATCAAAGTGACAAGTGATTTGATGCTTGATGTGACTTGTGGGCCGCGCTCGAATTCGAAATGCGACTCCCGAGCTCGGGTTCGCTAATTCCAAATTAACGAATTTCCCGTTGTGACGTAGTTAAATAATTATGCCTAGAAAAATCACTATTCACATCGCTAACGAATTAATTCTAAATTAACTCGTTCGCCAGAATTAAAATCTAATTTCAATTCTGCGTCGAAATCCAATTTCGTATAATATATCGAATATATTATTTTATCGATTAATTCCAAATTAATCGTTCTCTCTCTTTATTAATATTTTATCCCAGATAAAATATCTCCGTAATTAATCCCAGATTAATTTTCTCTCTCTACTAATTAATCCCAGATTAATAAAGTGCGAGTCATACGTCATCGGTGAATATTCGGGAAGCGACCCATGAGATCCCCGGATATGTTGGAAGTAAATATGGTCGTCAGACTATAAGAACACGTAAGTACCTAGTACTACGTTTGTACCGATTTATAAGACAAGGTTGGCTTCTAGTAAAGCGCAATGCCTACCCAATTCTCCATAAATATCCTTACAGGAATATGTGATCTATATCAGGTGTAGTATACGTAGTATTGCGTATTTCGATCCAGTATCGGATGTCACGTGCTAGGCCTGGGGCTGGAATTGTGTCTACCCCGTACGAAGCACATATCGGATCTCTGGAAACTAGTCTCTATAATCGGATAAACATGACCTAGTCATAATATCCCGATAACTGCAGCATATAAGAGAACGAGTTTCGTATCCTACGTGATCATAATCTCCATTATTACTGGAGTGATACTTCCATCTCGACATCACACCTAATACACTACGATTCTCGATATACCCAGAATTGGCGTACACAGAAACCGGTTAAAGCCCTGGACGACCTCAACCAAAGTATATTGATTGTCGTATGCATTAGCGGTGCAAGTCTCAGGTTAAGACCAAATACACCTACCCCGATTTCGGATTTCCATAGACACATAGTCATACTACCAATGGAATTCTGAGGGGGTCTTATCCAGAGCGAAGCTGTTTCCCGTACCATCGACAAAACACAACCTCCTATTACACTTGCATGAGTATCCTATACCCAAATATATGAGAACTATGCTGTTATGCCCTCACAACGCGCACAAGTGTAATACTAGTCTTTTCCGCATTATCGATGTCCAATCTCGATAATACTCTGACTAGGGATATTTAATGATTAAACCTTCGCGGATTGATACTGTCTCATATCATCTCAATCCAGGAACTAATCATATGGACCTCCTATCATTTATACATCTAGGTGATCTAATCACAAATGACAAGAGAGCAATTTCCTTTGTCACATAGTTAATTTATACAACAACACCATGATCTATACAAATATTGACGCTATGGGTCATTACTGTCCAACAATCTCCCACTTGGCCTATAGCCAGTCACTCGAGTGTCCTACACCAGAACTATGTACGGTTCGCTCAAATTACTGAGAAAAGACTTTCGTCAGCGGACTTGCATGATTATCATCTGATGCGATTTATTCGATCATCACATTGCCACGATGTATGATCCGAACGAATCAGATGAATAATCGAAGTATGTATCTGGATCGTTGATGAGACCATTAATTTTTTAGCCTGCGCTGTAGCCTAGCTCAGCTGCTAACAGAACTATATCTAATCTAATTAGATTATTATCAATCCAGAAGGCTTCTATTGATGCCTCAGTTGCAGCAATAATCCACTTTAGTTGTTTATTCGGTAACAGTATCTTGCTTGGAAGATTTCCAGCTCACTGTTCCGTTATTCAAACTTTGTAGTACCTTTGTTACGACTTATAGTCGTTTATATTGGTTAGGAAACTTGCAGTAGTGATCCCAGTCACTTTAAGTTCTCCTTCTCCATAGTATAAGACAACATCCTTAGATCCTCTAAGATACTAAAGGATGTTCTTAACATCAATCCAATGACTATCACTTGGATTGGCCTGATTGTGACTCCATATGTCAAAGCGTATGAGACACCAGGTCGCGTACATTTATTTCAATGTACGGGTTCTCGGAGAGTACTCACAACTTTAAATCTATCCCAGTAGACTTTTTTCCTAGAATAAAGGTTGTTTCTCCCAGAATTCTATGGAGAATTTTCTCTCGAAAGCAAAGCTTTCACCGATTGTTTTATGGGAATATCATTTCCAAGAAATAAAATGTCATCATTTTATAGGACATCACTGTCAGTGCGCTCCCACTAACCTCCTTATATACACAAGAATCATTTTTGTTTTGAATTAAATCATATACCATTATGATTACATCAAAACGATAATTCCAAGAATGCAATGGTTGCTTCAATCCATCCATGGATCAAATAACCTGCAAACCTTGTTTGGTATTTATAGTACGACAAAAACTGTCAGGATGTTGAAAACATCCTCCAAAAGGTTTCCGTTGAGGAAAGCGGTTTTGGCATTTAGCTGCCACATTTCATAAATGAAATATGCAGCATCAGCAAGCATTATCCAAATGGATTTACCGTGGCAACAGGTAAAAGGTTTCGTCGTAATCGACACAATGTTGATAACGATACCTTTTCACTACAAGCCTAGCTTTGTACATTGGTATGTTTCCTTCCATGTATGTCTTCCTTGAAGACTTATGTAGTACCAATAGGCACAATGCCTTGCGGTACATCAACTAGTATCCAAACTAAGTTTTTATACATGGAATCCATTTCAGACTTGATGGCACTTTGCCATAATTGGGAGTCGATACCTTGTATCACTTCCTCCTCATACGTAAGTCAGTTCGTATTCCTCAATAAGATTGACATCTTTATGAGGTGAGATCAGAAACCCATACCCCAGGCTATTTTCTGACTCTCTCCGACTTACGCGGTTCTTGTGTATTCGAAGATTATTGGTATAGTTTCATCCTTGATGAACTATTTGTGTTCCATTAAGGAATCAGTGCCTGGAACAATATTACTCCGATTTTCATCGAGTTTTACTTTCCTCCCACTTACCACTGCATATTGGTATTCCTTTTAGGAAAACCGCATGGCGACCAACAATTACATTGTTCTCTAGTGAGTTGTATAAGTATTATACTTTGGTATCCCTAGGATAACCTACAACTGGCACTTATCCGATTTGGATTTTAGTTTGGTATCATCCAAACATATGCCTAGCATATCCAAATCTTCAGGAATGAGAAAACCCAGTTTCTTTCATGTTCATATCTAATATGAATTCTGTCAAACAGATTTTTATGGAACCTTATTCAAAATAAGTTTTGCGCTGTTTAATGCTTATCCGTTGAAGGAAATGGTAGCTCAGAGTGACTCATGATTAACCTTATCATGTCCACAAAATTCAGTTTCTCTGTTCGGACACACCGTCAAATGACGTGTTCCGGGAGGAGTCCTCATTGAAAGAATACTATACTCTTTCAAGTATTTGAGAAACTTATTGCTTAAGTATTTTCATCATGGTCTAACCGTGATGGTTTAATACTTTAGCCGATCTATTTGTCTATTTCGTGTCGAAACGTTGAAAGTTTCTGATTTGTGTTTCAAATGAAACACATAACCATAACGCGATGACACATCCGTAAAGGTCACGAAATATTCATATCCACTTCTAGCCTAGCTAGACATGGGCCCACTTACCTCACATGAATAAGGGCTAACAGATCGGTGGCATTTGCACTTTTACCAAGTAAAAGGTGTTTTAGGCACTTTGCCCAATAAGCTAGATTCGTAGACATTATTTGAATAGAATCAAATTTGTCCTAGTACCCACTCTTCGAAAGTGTGGATATACGAGTCTTGTTTAATTGTGTCCCAGACAACTATGCCACTTACAAGTCTCTTCTGATCAAATCAGTTTGAGCTATTTGTTTGTCATGTAATATGTTTGAGATTTATTTATATTCAAAATATAAATGTTGTTATTAATATCTAATGTGTTTATCTCAATATCATCTTTATAAAATGAAACTCTTTAGTGTTCTAGAATATAAAGGTATACCCGCAACGGGTTAAACCCTGATATAGAGATAATGTATCTAGTCAAACTAGTTACATTTTAACAGTTTCCTAATTTAAGTACACACCCGAAGGGTAGTTCCTAAACTTAGGTATCTACGGTTAAAACATCAACTTTCGTCCCGTTTCTAATTCGTAGATCGATCTCAACTGAGGTCAGTATCCTGCTCATAGCAGATTCTGCACACCAGTACATATTTATGTACCACACTAAGTATCTAAAATCCAATTTTATACTAGTAGTGAACATATTTATGACATTCATATTTGAAGTCAGAACCTTGCCCGTCTTCAATTCCTTCATGTCTGCCTTGTCCAAATGGCAGTCACGCTTCCGCGATCCCGTTTGCCACAATTTAGGCAGATATTTTGGGATATGTCCTTTATCTTCCCAGAAGATTATAATGACTTTGCCTTTGCCTTTTTTCCACACCCACCAGAAGCCTTCGGCCAAGCTTTGGCCTTCTAGATTGTCGAAGTAATATGCGCCTTGCGCTTCTTGCCTCATTGCAAACTTTGGCTTTGACTCCTTGAGTATAGCCATTAACTCTCCAAGAGTTTACTATTGCAATTTAGTACTTATAAGATCTAAGAATAGATCTATGAAGATCCTTCAATTTCATTATCATACTTTAAGGATCTAATCCTTAGTTCTGATTAAGAAATTAAGGAGTCTATTTGGCAAACTTAAATGGATTAAGCACTAAAGTTATCATCACATGAATATTCCAAATATCATGTTCTACTATTTGCTTAACTCCGGGCTTAGACCTAATATGTTATTTTATCAAATAAAGTAACTTATTAGTTTCCAGGACCATCCTGAAATTTTATTCCCAATTTGAAAATAAAAGTCGTTTAAATACAATTCACACCCAGGATTATGTGTTTAAACACTAATATTTCATTTATCTTGATTCTAATAGTCCAACTATTTAATCAACGATTTAGGTACTATTTATTATAATGATTACTATAGTCCAACTATATAATCAACTATAATTTAATAGGTTAAATTCAATTATATTGATTACTATAATCCAATTATAAAATCAACTATAATTCAATTTATTAATTCAAATATATTGATTACTATAATCCAATTATATAATCAACTATAAATGAAATAGTTTGAATACAGTCCAACTGTTTTAATTAAAACAACTATTAAATATTAGTCCAACTAATATATTAATATATATTTGACGAAATATTTGAAATGAGCGCGTATGACAAGTTATTAAACGAATATTGCAAATTTAATACTTG
Source organism: Zanthoxylum bungeanum (assembly GCA_019454045.1). Taxonomy (NCBI): domain Eukaryota; kingdom Viridiplantae; phylum Streptophyta; class Magnoliopsida; order Sapindales; family Rutaceae; genus Zanthoxylum; species Zanthoxylum bungeanum. Next base: position 33,020 of record SKCR01028666.1, on the reverse strand, counting down.
CCTCCCATTATTTTTCGGCGAGCCTCTAACCCTCTGTGGAGTACTCGGGAAACCTTGTTTCCTAGTGGGCTAAGATCCCGTTAAATAACACACAATCTTGACTTTAGCCAACAAATTGTATGATAATTAACTAGGTAGATCTCTAAGATCAATTGGATCCCATCCAACTCCTAGATCCAGTAGGTGGACATCCAAGTCCGAAACATATATCTTATATATACCAATATATCCAATATATTGCCTAACCTTTTTCCTCTGAATCAACTAAGCCTTGGCTTTGGCACAACAAACTTAGTGATCCCAGTTAAGCGGAACCCATTGACCATGGAAAGCTTCGTAATCAATGTCGATGGACAAGAAGTGATCTTTACTTTGGCCAACAAATCACAACTTGGACAAGACACCAATATGGAACAAAGCCTTAATGATTCAAACACATCCTCGACGGACAAAGGTATTGACTTTAGCCAACAAACCAATGCCAGTCTTGGATCATGAGTAAGAATCACTCAATGGAAGGAAAAACGCTTAATATTATGTGAGGGTTTTTCGCGTGCAAATTGGCAACCAATTTATTATCTTTGTTAAGGTCTCATCATCATACACCCTTAAACATGCATTCTAAACACATAATAAGGCGCTTAAATAAATATAATAATGATATGCAGATGGATACTTAACACATTGTTCCTAGAACAAATCTCTCCATTTCCTCTCTCCTGCTAGCACAAGTATTACTTCTACCCGTTACATAACACATCTAAAGAAACCTCATTTACATTGAGGTGAATAGGTGAGAAGAGAAATACATAGAGTCAAAGAGGTAATAGGCTGGACACGCAGGTCCAATTAATAAATTCTAAATTTATTACAACAATTTTCAAAATTGCCCCACCCTTCTAATATCCATCTCATATACATTATTCATGCATCGCAACCATGTATTCACACAAGCATGTTATCAATCAATCTAATCCAATTAATTAATCTGATAATTAATGACCATCCAATGTTCAAACAACGATTTGATTTTGCATGAGTCAAACTCGTTTTATGAATAAGTACTCAAAGTACGAATTCTTGAATTAAATTAAACTACAACATTAAATCCAATTTAATATGCATTTAATACTAATTCACTATTTAGTTCCAAATTAAATATTACACTTTATTAACGAACCTTTATGACTTAGATTCCAAATCTAATCCTTACGGGTCTCAAAGCCCGATTAACATCCAATGTTAATTTAATTTAAAGTCCAATGGGCTTTTAATTAATTTCTAAGGCATGGACTTTTGGTCAACTTGGGTCAAACCCAAAGACTAAAGCCCATTTAAGGAATCACCCTTATTTGCCAAGAAACCAATTTAGGCCCATTAGGCCCAATTAAAGTTAAAGGTCCATTAGTCATAATTGGACTTTATGGATGTGGTTTTGGGCCCAATTGGATCCAACCAATTTAGCCTAAACCAATCTTGGTACAACCAAGCCCAATTAGCCCATTTACAACTTTACAAGCCCAAATCCAATTTAAGCCCAACATAATTAAATTCCAAAATTCCAATTTCACAATTTAATTACTCAAAGTGTAATGCCATAATTAATCAACTAAATTAACATTTCCAAAACATCAATTAGGCTAATTAATTATGCTTATTATGATCAAAACATGTCCAACACATTTTAATCAAAAATCAAACCCATTTACATGCTTCATTGTCTCGGCAATTTGGGGATTTACATATCCAATTCGGTTTCAATCAAATTAAATCCAATTCAACATTACCCAATTGATTTCAAGTCATCCAATGAATCAAAAATAAAAAATACCAAGACATTTAGGGCTCCATATGATTCGGCCAAGCCAAAAAAAAGGGGAAAAATTGATCCAATCAATATTTCATGAAATTGATCCAATCAAACTTCAATTAAACATCATTCAAGCATACTCAATCAATTAATTTAATCAAAACATGCTCAACTTCGCTCTGATACCATTGTTGGGTTTTCTACGGTCCCGAGGATCGATTAAAGCAATGAAACATACGTGCGAATACATCAAAGAAGTTGCAGAATACTTACATTGAGTGGTTGAGTGATGCGACGAAGAACAAAACTTCAAGCTTTTCCCTCCTAAGGCTCACGGTTTTGAGCTGAAAAATGTCCTCCATTTTCGGCCATGGTCCTCCTCCAAGCTCCAAGCTTTGGTTGATGATTCCATGCTCATGTGTGCGGTTCCCTATCACCTTCGTAAGACTCCGGAAGTGTGCTAGCACTCTTGATTTTGTAACAAAATCATCACTTGCTTCTCCTTTAGTTCTCGGTGAAACCAGAAAACAGAAGAGGAAAAACTGCCCCTTGGGCGTGAAGATGGAGAGAAGAAAGAAGAGAGGAATGTGTGTCATGTTGGTGGTTGGAGAAAAGTGTATCTAATACACAAAAATAGAAAAGTCAAATACCAAATAATTAAATATAATAAATGTCTTTCAAAAGTCTAACTTGAGTGTCAAACACTCTTCCAACAACAACCATCACTATTCACTCAATCAAGTGACAAGTTGTCACATCAATCAAAGTGACAAGTGATTTGACACTTGATGTGACTTGTGGGCCGCGCTCGAATTCGAAATGCGAGTACGCCTGCAAACACTCTCGGGCCCGGGTTCGCTAATTCCAAATTAACGAATTTTCCGTTGCGACGTAATTAAATAATTATGCATAGCAAACTCACTATTCACATCGCTAACGAATTAATTCTAAATTAACTCGTTCGCCCGAATTAAAATCTAATTTCAATTCTGCGTCGAAATCCAATTTCGTATAATATATCGAATATATTATTTTATCGATTAATTCCAAATTAATCGTTCTCTCTCTTTATTAATATTTTATCCCAGATAAAATATCTCCGTAATTAATCCCAGATTAATTTTCTCTCTCTACTAATTAATCCCAGATTAATAAAGTGCGAGTCATACATCATCGGTTAATCTTCCGGAAGCGACCCATGAGATCCCCGGATATGTTGGCAGTAAATCCGGTCGTCGGACTATCCAAACACGTAAGTACCTAGTACTACGTTTGTACCGATTTACAAGACAATATTGGCTTCTAGCAAAGCGCCATGCCTACCCAATTCTTCAGAAATATCCTTACAGGAATATGTGATCTATATCAGGCGTAGTATACGTAGTATTGCGTATTTCGATCCAGTATCGGATGTCACGTGCTAGGCCTGAGGCTGGAATTGTGTCTGCCCCGTACGAAGCACATATCGGATCTCTGGAAACTAGTTTCTATAATCGGATAAACATGACCTAGTCATAATATCCCGATAGCTGCAGCATATAAAAGAAAGAGTTCCGTATCCTACGTGATCATCATCTACACTATTATTGGAGTGATACTTCCATCTCGACATCACACCCAATACACTACGATTCTCAATATACCCAGAAGAGGCATACTCAGAACCTGTTAAAGCCCTGGACAACCAAAACCAAAGTACATTGATTGTCGCAAGTATTAGCGGTGCAAGTCTCAGGTTAATACCAAATACACCTACCCTGATTCGGACTTCCACAGACACATAGTAATACTACCAATGGAATTCTGAGGGGTCTATCTGTTGGACAATTATGACCCATAGCGTCACTATTTGTACAGATCACGGTGTTGTTGTACAAATTAACTATGTGACAAAGGAGATTACACTCTTATCATTTGTGATTAGATCACCTAGATGTATAAATGATGAGAAGTCCTTATGATTTGTTCCTGGACAGAGAATGATATGAGACAGTATCAGTCCATGTAGCATAAATCATTAAACATCCATAGTCAGAGCATTATCGAGATTGGACATCGATGAATGCGTAAAAGACTAGTATTACACTTGTGCGCGTTGTGAGGGCACAACGACATAGTTCTCATATATTTGGGTATAGGATACTCATGCAAGTGTAATAGGAGGTTGTGTTTTGTCGATGGTACGGGAAACAGCTTCGCTCTGGATAAGACCCCCTCAGAATTCCATTGGTAGTATGACTATGTGTCTATGGAAATCCGAAATCGGGTAGGTGTATTTGGTCTTAACCTGAGACTTGCACCGCTAATGCATACGACAATCAATATACTTTGGTTGAGGTCGTCCAGGGCTTTAACCGGTTTCTGTGTACGCCAATTCTGGGTATATCGAGAATCGTAGTGTGTTGGGTGGGATGTCAAGACGGAAGTGTCACTTCAGTCATATGGAGTTGATGATCACACAGGGATACAGAACTGGCTCTCTATATAAGGTTGCAACCGTCGGGATAATATGACTTGGTCATGATTATCCGATATTAAAGAGACTAGTTGCTTGTAATCCGATATATGTTTCGTACGGGGCAGACACTGTACCAGCCCCAGGCCTCGCATGTGATCATCCGATACTGGACAGAAATACACAATACTACGTATACTACGCCTGATACAGATCCTTTATTCCTGTAAGGATATTTCCGGAGAATTGGGAAGGCATGGCGCTTTGCTAGAGGCCAACCTTGTCTTGTAATTCGGTATAAACGTAGTACGAGATACTTACGTGTTCGGATAGTCCGACGACCAAATTTAATGCCAACATATCCGGGGATCTCACGGGTCGCTTCCCAAAGATTCACCGATGACGTATGACTCGTACTTTAATTAATCTGGGATTAATTAGATGAGAGAGAAAATTAATCTGGGATTAATTGCGGAGATATTTTATCTGGGATAAAATATCATTTAAAGAGAGAGAACGATTAATTTGGAATTAATCGATAAATTAATATATTCGATATATTAAATGAAATTGGATTTCGACACGGAATTGAAATTAGATTTTAATTCGGGCGAACGAATTAATTTAGAATTAATTCGTTAGCGACGTGAATAGTGATTTCGCTAGGCGTAATCATTTAATTACGACGCAACGGAAAATTCATTAATTTGGAATTAGCGAACCCGAACCTGAGATTATTTGCGAGCGCATTCGCATTTCGAATTCGAGTGCGGCACGCAAGTCAAATCGAGCGTCAAATCGCTAGTCGCATCTAGCGTCACATCAAGCGTCAAATCATGTCACTTTTAGTGATGTGACCCTTGATTGATTGATGTGATTGATTGAGTTGTTTGGTTGGTGTATGAGTGTGGAACACTCAAGGTTGTTGGAATTCATTTAGTTTGACTTTTGAAAGTAAAAAGTGTATATGATTTTGATAAAAATCAATTACCTTTTAAGACAACAACTTAATACACAAAATAACTCTCTCTCTCTCCAATTCTCTCCCTCTCTCACGCCATTGGGGCTGCTCTTTTTCTTCTTCTGTGAAGGCAGTTCTGCCGAGAACAATGAGAGAAAAATGGGAAGCAAAGTGTGATTTTGTGGCAAAATCGAGAGTGCTAGCACACTCCGGGATCAATGCGAAGGTGATAGGGAAGTCCACCCATGAGCCGGGAACCATTCGACGAAGCTTGGAGCTCAAAAATTGGAGATGGAAAAGCATCACTGCCGTGAGCTGTGCAGTCTACTGCCAAGCAGATTTTCTGTTTTTGTTCGTCTCCGCGTCGCTCAACCGATCGATGTAATTATTCCGCGACTTCTCGAATGTATTCGCATATGTTTCATGCTTGATTTGTGATCCTTGTGACCCCTAGAATCTCCAACAATGGTATCAGAGCTTGGTTAAAAGTATGAAATTGATTTAGGGTTTAAAATTGGGCAAACTTGATTTTGAGCATGATTAATTAAATTGGATGGATTAGTATGCTTAAATATGTTTTAATTAAGGATTGATTGGATCAATTTGTTGAAAATGATGTTTGGAACATTTTTCCCCAATTTTTTCATGTTGGCCGAATTGGTCTACCCCTAAATGTCTTGGGATTTTTGATTTTTGACAATTTGATGTGTTGGAAATCATTCGGGATGATGATTTAATGTCGATTGTGGAATTAATTGGATTGAATTCGAATCGGACGTAAAATCCCCAAATTGCCGAGAGAATTAGAAGCATGATTGGGTTTGATTTTTGATTAATTTGTGTTGGACACTAATTGATGTAGATGAGCATGATTAATTAGCCTAATTTGTGTTTTGGAAATATTGATTTGGGTGATTAATTATGTTAATACACTTTAGTTTAATTAAATGGGAAATTTGGAATTTTTATGTTTAATTAAATTGGGCTTGAAATTGTATTTGGGCTTAAATGTTGTTATTGGGCTTAATGGGCTTTGTTGTACAAAGTTGGGTTAAGGCAAATTGGATTGGATCCAATTGGGCCCAAAACCGCTTCCATAAAGCCCAAATGCGACTTAATGAACCTTTAAAGTTTAATTGGGCCTAATAGGCCAAGATTGATTTCTAGGCTTATGGGGTAACTCCCGGATTGGACTTTGGTTATGGGTTTGACCCGAGTTGACCAAAAGTCCACGCCTCAAGAAATTAATTAAAAGCCATTGGACTTTAATTAAATTGACATTGGACGTTGATCGGGCTTTGAGACCCGTAACGATTAAATTTGGAATTTAAGTCGTAAAAGGTTTATTAATAAAGTGTAATATTTAATTTAGAATTAAATAGCGAATTAGAATTAAATACAAATTGAATTGGATTTAATTGTGTAGTTTAATTTAATTCGAGAATTTGTACTTTGAGTACTTATTCGCAAAACGAGTTTGACTCGAACAAAATCAAATCGTTGTTTGAACATTGGATGATCACTAATTATCAGATTAATTAATTTGATTAGATTGATTGATAACATGCTTGTGTGAATACATGGTTGCGATGCATGAATAATGTATATCGGATGGATATTAGATGGGTGGGGCAATTTTAGAAATTATTGTAATAAATTCGATTTATTAATTGGACCTGCGTGTCCAGCCTTATCACCTCCTTATTCTTTGTATTCTCTTCTCACCTATTCCCCTCAATGTAAATGAGGTTTCTTTAGAAGTGTAGTGTAACGGGTAGAAGTAAATACATGTGCTAGCTGGAGAGAAAAAGTGAGAGATTTGATCTAGGATCAATGTGTAAAGTATCCATCCGCATATCATTATTATTTTTCATATGCGCTTTATTATGTGTTTAGAATGCATGTTTAAGGGTGTATGATGATGAGACCTTAACAAAGATAATAAATTGGTTGCCAATTTGCACTCGAAAAACCCTCGCAAAATATTAAGCGTATTTCCTTCCATTGAGTGATTCTCACTCAAGATCTAAGACGGCATTGGTTTGTTGGCCAAAGTCAAGGCCTTTGTCTGTCGAGGATGTGTTTGAATCACGAAGGCTTTGTTACATGTCAGTGTCTTGTCCAAGTTGTGGTTTGTTGGCCAAAGTCAAGACCACTTCTTGTCCATCGACATTGATTACGAAGCTTTCCATGGTCAATGGGTCGCGCTTAACTGGGATCACTAAGTTTGTTGTGCCAAAGCCAAGGCTTAGTTGATTCAGAGGAAAAAGGTTAGGTAATACATTGGATGTATTGGCATATATAAGATATATGTTTCGGACTTGGATGTCCCCCTACCGGATCTAGGAATTGGATTGGATCCAATCGATCTTAGAGATCTACCTAGTTAATTATCATACAATTTGTTGGCCAAAGTCAAGATTGTGTGATATTTAACGGGATCCTAGCCCACTAGGAAATGCGGTTTCCCGAGTACTCGACAGAGGGTTAAAGGCTCGCCGAAAAATAGTGGGAGGCAAGAATTGAATTCGCAATATTCGTTCAATTACTCGCCATACGCGCTCAAACAAATATCAATTCGTCATATAAATTAAATGTTAGTTGGACTAATATTTAAATGTTGTTTTAATAAATAGTTGGACTATATATTCAAACTAATCATTTATAGTTGATTTTATAATTGGATTATAGTAATCAATATAATTGATTTTTATTCTATTAAATTATAGTTGATTAAATAGTTGGACTATTGTAATCATTATAATAAATAGTACCTAAATCGTTGATTAAATAGTTGGACTATTAGAATCAAGATATAAATTGAAAGATTAACGTTTAATACATAATCTTAGGGAAAATGTATTTAAATGGTTTAATTTTCAAATTGGGAATAATTTCAGGATGGTCCTGGAAAAACTAATAAGTTACTTTATTTGATAAAATAACATATTAGGCCTAAGCCCGGAGTTAAGCAAACAGTAGAGCATAATCTTTGGAAGATTATGTGATGATAACTTTAGTGCTTAATCCATTATACTTACCGCAGTAGAATCCTTAATTTCAGAATCAGAACTAAGGATTAGATCCTTAAAGTATGATAATGAAATTGAAGGATCTTCAAAGAATCTATCCTTAGATTTTAGAAGTACTAATATTGCAATAGTAAACTCTTGGAGAGTTAATGACTATTCTCAAGGAGATAAAGTCAAAGTTTGCAATAGGCAAGTAGCGCAAGGAGCACCTTACTTCGATATTCTAGAAGGCCAAGGCTTGGCCAAAGGCTTCTGGAGTGTTAAAAAGGCCAAAGGAAAAATCATTATAATCTTCTGGGAAGATAAAGGACATATCCCAAAATGTCTGCCTAACTGTGGCAAACGGGATCGCGGAAGCGTGACTGCCGTTTGGACAATCCAGACATGAAGGAATTGAAGACGGTGCAAGGCTCCGACTTCAAATATGTTTGTCAAGATTATGTTCACTACTAGTATTGAAATTGGATTTTAAATACTTAATGTGGTACATAAATATATACTGATGTTCAGAATCTGCTATGAGCAGGATTAGGAAACTGTTATAATGTAACTAGTTTGACTAGATACATTATCTTTATATCAGTGTTTTACCCGCTGCGGGTGAACCTTTATATTCTAGAACACTAAAGTGTTTCATTATATAAGATGATATTAAGATAAACACATTAGATGTGAATAACAGAATTTATATTTTGAATATAAATAAATCTCAAACGCATATAATGACAAACAAATAGCTCAAACTGATTTGATCAGATGAAACATATTGTGGCGTTGTAGTCTGTGACACAATCAAACAAGACTCGTATATCCACACTTGTATAGTTCAGAAAGGTCGTTCGTGTTCTTCGCGAATTCGGGGGTGGCCGAATTGTGTAAATATTGGCTAGGCTTATATGACGAACGTGTCTGAACTTAGAGAGTCTCAATATGAAGTGTACTCATTGAGCACTTGGGTAGCCGATTAATTTTGATAAAATATAATATTCGATATTATAATTATCAACTAAGATAATCAAGTGTTATTAGATAACATTGATTATTTACTTTGACCTAATTGGATTAATTGGATTAATTCAATAATTACACAAGGGCTTAATTGTAAAATCATAATTATATTTACCATTTGAGGATATTATGGTAATTGTAAGTATGTAATAATATGTGGTTTTGGCTTGATTTAATTGGATTAAATCAAGGTGGCAAACATTGAACTAATCCATTTACTAATCATTGGTTTGATTTAATTGGATTAAATTAAAGTGGGAGAAAATGGAGATTAGTCACACCTAATTATACATATTTGTACAAATTAGATTAAACCTACTTAAAATTTGATTACAACTTTTATTAATTAAAAATTGCCTAAGTTTTGCTATAAATAGCGAGCTTTAGGAAGATTTTAATCACAAGTACAAGTACAAGCAAACTCTTAGAGAAATTAGCCTAAGTTAGAGAAGTGTTTAGAGAAGCTTGTGAGGTCTCTACAATATTTCATCTAGGAGAAATCAAGATTGGATCTTGAAGTGAAGCTTGCTAGCATTGGAAATCAAGATTGGATCTTGAAGTCAAGTTTGCACACCTTTGAGGTTCTCCAACCATTTCAACAAAGAATAAGTAGATTGGATCTTGCATCAAGCTTGCTAGGTAAGTTTGAACTTCTCTTAAGTTATGAATTATGTATTAGATGCATGATCACATAACTTAATGTTAAAATAAGGCTAATAAATTGTGTTAGGATGCTTTGAAAGTATAAACATAATATGCTTGTAACTGGTGCACACGTAAAGATCATATTTTCACAAGGGCTGCTCACGTGAATATCAATCAAGATTGATCAAGAACTAGCCTTTTTGATTGAGGGACACCAAGACACCAATGAGGAATCCTAGCACAACTCAACTCACAAGGTAAGTGATCAATCTTTATCTTTTCTTCAAGATATGTCACGCAAATCAGATCCAATCTGATATATATATATATATATATATATATATATATATATATATATATATTTGTTTTTAAGACTCTAACAATTATTAATGACTCTCTAAGAGCACAAGATTCACCAAGATTTGACAAGATTCAACCAAGAATACCAATGGAGCCCTTGACCGAATCTGATCTTCTTCATTTTTGTTTATTTTTTATTTTATCAAGATTCTAAGACTCAAGAAACCTAATATATATGCAAGAAATAACAAAACAAAGATTAAAACAGAAACTGAACACAACTCAGACCCTAAAAATGAAACAAAACAGGAGTTCTTGATGTGTTTTTGATGATTTTTCTTGGGAATAAACACACAAAAACGTTCAAGAACTGATTAAGACTCCTATAGATCACAAGAACAGGCAAGAAACTAAGAAATAATGACAAAAAGAAAGCAAAAACCAAACTGACTTGGTACGTTTTTTTATTATTTTTTATACTTTTGGCTCAATTAACATGCAAGAAACTAAAAAACACTTCATCTAACACTAATATGCAAAGAAAACAAACAAACTGTTAAGGAAATACTATTATTATGGAATATTATTATGGAAATCTATATTATGGAATCAAGATCCAAAATAGAAAATCCTAGTGCCTTAAGGATTCATGATTTTATTATATTTCCATATTAGATGTAAATTTTCTATATTCATTATTATTGTTCATTACTATATGATTCATTTTCTATTTTGGTTTTCTATGTAGCCTATATAAAGGCCCCTACCATTGTAAATTAATATATAATAAATTCAAGACTTTCTTTCATTATCTAACATGATATCAGACACTAGGTTACGACTTCTATAGTTTCACTATCTCTGATTCTCATCGGCGTGTGGGGGATCACAACTACCATCGTGACCCTCACGCGCCACCTTGCACATCGTCATCGCTACCTTCACTCGGCCACCCTCAGGTTTCAGCTCTCTCTCGGGCTTCCGCTCTCTCTCAGGATTTCACTCCCTCTCTGTCGGGCTTCGGCACTCTGTCGAGATTTCGCTCTCACTTTGGCTTTGGTTCTCTCGGGCTTCGGCTCTCTCAGGCTTCAACACCCTCTCAGGATTTCACTCCCTCTCAGGCTTTAGCACTCTCTTGGGCTTCAGCTGCCCCTTCGAGCTTCGTAGGTTAAAGCTCTCAGGCTTCGGCATCCTCTTGGGCTTCTGCTCCCCCTTCGGGCTTCGTAGGTTAAAGTTCTCAGGCTTCGGCATCCTCTTGGGCTTCGGCTCCCCCTTTGGGCTTCGTAGGTTAAAGCTCTCTCTTGAGCTTCGGCTCCCCCCTTCGAGCTTCGTAAGTTAAAGCTCATCCGTTATCTCAAGGTTTCCAACCTCCAAGTTTCAAAAGTTCCAAATTCAGGACTCCGCTCTCCGATTTCAAGATACAACTTCAAGCTTGTTCATTCGTCACCAGCTTGAGTTTGAGGGGGGGGTGTTAAGGAAATACTATTGTTAAGGAATATTATTATGTAAATTTATATTATGGAATCAAGATCTAAAATAGAAATCCTAATACCTTAAGGATTCGTGATTTTATTATATTTCATTATTAGATGTAGATTTCTTATATTCATTATTATTGTTCATTACTATAGGATTCATTTTCTATTTTGGTTTTCTATGTAGTCTATATAAAGGCCCTTACCATTGTAAATTCAAATAGAGTGAATTCATGACTTTCTTTCATTATCTAACACAAACAATGATAAAACTAATGGCCGAAACCCCTAATGACACTTTTTCTTTCTTTCTTTTTTGTGATTTTTTTGACATTATGATAAAGACACACCAAGCTCAACCAAGAATGTTTAAGAACTGATCAAAAGCAAAAGAAAACAGTGAAGGACATTAAAAGAACGAAATAAGACTCACAAAGATTTAAAGAAAACCAAAAGAATGCAAGTTGGGGATATTATTGTAAGCAACCTCGCTCTCAATACCAACTGATGTGATTATGTGGCGAACACACCCAAGAATTCTCAACACCTTAATTTTTCAATACCCAGGAGAGCCCGCACGTTTAAATTGAGAAAGAATCCTAATAGAAAAAACCCTAAAATTCTCACAGCCAAAAACCGCCACAAGGTTGGTCGGCACATTGATAAGGTTTGTTCATTCTCTCTCTCTCTCAAAAAGAAAACTCACATTGGTTGAGAGATAGCTCTCGATTTCTTGATTATTCAAAACACAAAAACTGAAAATAACATGCTATAATGTTTGTTTAAATAATAAACCAACTAATCCTAATGCTACCCTAATTCCGTCTAATCCTAATGCAATGAATTCCTAAACTAACTCTAATTTCCTCTTAATATCGTGAGACACAACACACAAGCTCAAATCAGCTTCATGCTCATGCCAATTAGGGTCCTTAGTCTCCCTTGGGCTAACATGGCCAATGAGCCCAAATTCCTATTACCTAAATTAGCCCAAATATAAATAAAATAAATAAACAAGCTATTGGGCTTAATAAAATAAATAGATCTAGCCCAATTACAATCAAATAATAATAATAAGAAAATAAAATACAAAAAAAGCCTACAATAAATGGCAACACACGCTTGGGCCTAATGGTGAAGCCACTCCATATATAACTTCTTCCATGTCTTGAGCTTGAATTTGCCTTGTTGAAAGCTTCATATAATTCACTCCAATATGCTCCTTGGTCTCTCAACCATACCAACTTGGATCACATCATGATATATTGTTAGGTTTCACTCATTAACATTAGAATATGACAACCACATGATGGTATTCATTAAAAGATAGATTATTGGATTGAATCTATCACGCCTAATTTCATGTTCAACTTGATAACGACCCTAATAGATCACACACTATAAGTACACGAGTCTATGATAATGTTGTGTGGGTAAATGATGTTTAACATGTATATCATGTTTATGAATCATTCCGAGATTTATTGACATAAGATACAAAAAGTATCAGAGTTCAAAATTATTCTTGAAATCAGCTAACCAGTTTGGATTATAAACCAATTTATCATTTTGGACTTGGAGCTTCAAAAAAAAAAAAGTGACATGCATGTTGAGTTATTTTTATCAATACAAAATTAATATTTTTTTTTTAACATTACAACAGTTTAAAAAGATTTAGAATTATTATTATTATTACAAAATTAATTTGGAATTATTGCCTTTAATATATAATACTTGCAGTGCGACCAGACATCACAATAGACGAACAATTCAAATAAACATATAATGAGCAGTCGTAAGAGATTAGTGGCGATGAATTAAAAAAACCCTAGTGTTCATACTCCAAGGGTAAAATTTCAGCCGCATTATTCATTACTACAATTGATTTCTACACTAGCGCGCCATAAAATAAGAGGTACAATTTAGTAACCAAATTACACATCACCCCAACCACATTAGCACTAGTTATTTTCCATGTGGAGTCATTGATTTACTCAGCCTTATTTTATATGACAAATATGTAAAAAGATGATTCAAAATTTGTTCATCTATTAGCACGCCTAGAAAGAGTTTCAATTATAACTCGGCACTGCTTCATGAGATGTGAATTAGCTACCACGGCCTCGAGGGATATATAATTTTCACAACGGACGGGAAAAACCACAATAAAAGATGAAGAACTCGAAGAAGAGAGGTCGATAAAGCACAACAGTATACATATTTCAAATGGGACTAGTTTACGCGAACTTTATATACATTATGTTTAGTGAATGCACGCAGAAATCCGGAGGTTTGATCAAAATAGAATAAATCTCTACATATAGTATGACCAGCATTTTAAATATTCTCTTCACTATGGGCGATAACACCTGCACTAGTTGAAACAATAAGTTGCAACTGTTGTTTCATCTTAATGATTCAGACCACCAAACAATTAAAGTTCTAGACTACTAGCTTATTCAACCACCAAATAAAATGGAAGCTAGATTATAGAAATAAAATGAGTAAGACCTGCTTAAAGTGCCATCTCAGCCTGTAAAGCAGCAAGTTCATCTTCCTCAGCTGTGTGCTGCTTTTGAGGAACAGGACGGGCTTGTTGCCTGCCAGCAGGGACCTGAACCGGAGCAGCAGGAGCTGTTGTAGCTGGTAGAAGAAGCTGTTCTTCCAACTCAGCACCTTCCAGTTCTTCAAGTTCTGCTTCCAATTCATCCTGCAATGCCAACAATGTTCAGAATTTTTGACAATGTGTATCTATCCTTCATATATTCCTAATGAAAGAGAAAAGGGAAGGAGATATTCTATTAGTAGGTGATAATTCAACATGATTCGAGAATACTGACCTCATCGAAATCAGCAGCAGCACCAATAGGAGTTGATAATGCTTCCTGAATCTGCCTCATGTTCTCGGTTTGCTCATTTATCTCATCCATGGTTTTATCCACATCATCTATATTCCTGAACAACCAGCCATTTTGACTTATATTAGCTATGCTTATTAACTATATTAAACATCAATTTCGCAGATCCAAAAACCAAATTCTCTACCAAAGCTAGAGCACAGATCCAAACAAAAGCAAATAAACTAATAGTGCTTCCAAATCAAACATCGTTTAATGACAAACTTGGTCACGACATTCAGAAGAAAGCAATCAAGTATGCCCTTTGATTTTGGTTTCAACCAAGCAAATAATTAAAATTGCTTCTACCATGCTAAAAGCAAATTGCAGTCACAACAAATAATTCTATTCTAAAGGTTATCAGGATATAAAATGGTTGCGCAAAGTATATATGTAGAGAAAAAGAAAAGTAAAAAAAGCACACTGCTTTTATAATTGATTCCAGTAGCACGAAAAATTAAGTCAATAGAAACAACCCATAAATGAAAATGTTGGTAACACATCAATTCAAATAAATAGATACATACGTTGCTTTCTGCATAGCCTTCATTGCAGCTGCTCCTGTTCGCAATGCATCTACAGTCTCAGTTGTGGCTTTTGCACCTTCTAGCATTATCATCTGCAACATTTACATGCCAGCAATTTTAGAATAAAAAATGCAGAAAATATGAAAGCAGAGGCTATAAAGATACATTCTCACCTGATCATGAATGCGCAGTTGGAAATTCCCAAGCTGCTCTATTTGTTGTTCGTATAGCCTCTTCCTCTTCAAACATTGTATAGCCGCTGCATGGGATAAATAAGGAACATAATTAATAAACAACCAAACCTTTGGAAAAAAATGTATAAAATATTCCTTGCTGAGAAAAATCATTATGAGTTGCTCATACTGATACAATTAAGCAAAAGTGTTGGATGCCCTAAAATCCACAAAGCACTTCACAAACATACCTCTTTTGTTCTTTGCTCTAGAGAAATCCTTGGCCTTTTCAACCTCAACAGCAGCCTTTTTCAGGAGTACTTTCTCCTTTTTCTCTAGCATTTCAAGAGTCTAGGCAATAATGTGAAAGTCACAATATGTAAAAGGAGAAGAAGAAGAAGATCACTGACCAAGAATCATCAGTATTTCAGCATATTACAAAGTATGAAAGTCATAAAACCTACCACCAATAATTTGAAAGGCATCCTAAATATTTTCAAGATATTGGTTCTTTGCGGAACAAAGAATTATAGCAAAAACTATGATGAAACAATAAATTACCACTGAATTAACTCAACATGCAACTAGACTTGAGGGATTGAATACAAAACTCATTCCCTTCCCTCCATCCAAATAAAAAAAAATGTTGTGCAAAACATTCCTTCTACGAAATCCAAAAAATAGAATAAACCCCAAAATATGTTTTTCGCTACAAGAAAAGTCGGTCTTGACTATTTTTCCCATACGTTGCCAGTTTAATAACAAAACAATCATTATCGTTCAAAATTACATTCTTTATCCAGAGTGCTTTCACTTCAAAAGCTGTACACAATACAACATTCCCTTTGGATACTAAAGCAGATACTGTAACTGCTTGAAAAATTGCATAACACTTCACAATCAGAAATTCAATAATTTCTTGTACGCCAACAAATTCCCCTGAATCTATTTCTCAGAACAAAAGAATTAAACATGAGATAGAATAAAACAACAAAAACGAAATAAATATGTAATTAAACAAACTAAATCCCCTTAAAAAAATCAAATTAAATAAACGATTATAAGTTGTAATACCTCATTTAACTTATCGAGAGTTGTTAGGGCATTGTCTTCCAGTTTAGGTTTTCCAAAAAGCCGATTAAACATTGTTGATCCTCCGTGATTAATCAAAATTCAAAACCCTCGATATTTCCTATCACAAGTAACACAAATGCGATTAGATCAACCAAACCCTAATTCAATGATTCCGTAACCGATCCGCCGAAACAACGACGTACGATCGTAAAACTATCAATTTCGTTGGACGAACTTTTGGAAATTATATATATTAATTTTTATTATATAATTAAAATCTGTAAATGTACCTCCGAAAAAAATGATTGAGGCTTTTGATTTAATGGAAAAAAATACAATCGATAGAGATATGTGACTTATATGAGAGAGTGTGGTTCAGTATGGGATTATCTAAGGCGTGTTTGAGATGGAGAGAAGAAGCTGCTTTGCCTTTTCTTCGCGACGTTGACTTTAGACGTGGCATCTACTTCCATTCGAAAATCTAGGATTTAAATTGACGTCATTTCATTGGTTCCTCTTAAATTACATAATTTATCCTAAAAAATTTCATTTCAATCAGAATTTGGTTATTCGTCATATACGAGGATCCCGCTAAGCATCCATAGATGAACGCTTAAAGTGCAAAACTCTTAACAAGGAAACCAACCTGCTCAAATTGATTCGATTTATGATTCGTACAGAACCGAGTAAATCGATCTATTTCGCTAAAAAAAGATTAAATGATTAATTTAATTAGATTTTGCTAATCTAATTGTTATAAAACATAATCTCTATATAATATGGAACAAATCCAAATTAAACTCACTAATGATCTAACCATAATGAAATGAATGCATAAATTCACAATATAAGTGTACATTTTTTTTTTTTTTTTGCAGAGAATTTTCCAAAATCCAATCAGAAACTTAGAATTTTGGTTTTTGTTTCTTTTTTATGATAATGGGCAAGAGAGAGAGAAAAAGAGAGAGAGAGAACATGCAACCAGATCGGGTCACCAATGATGGGTTAACCTGGCCCAGCCCATGGGCAAGCAATTGCCCATGTTGGAAGTTGCATGAGGAAGTTAATACGACAGAACATATCTCACTAACATATCTCACTCACGCATGATGGGATCAATAGTTTTTATTTATCTCTGCAAGAACATCTCATAATTAACAAATTGTGTCATGCGACCAGCATACCTCGAGAGCTCATTTATTATGCATCTGTTAGGAATACACGACTTCTCGAATGATGAAAGATTATTGAGTTATTTAAGTATGCAATATTCTCGATCATTTTATCACATTATATCTCTCTCTACCTCTTTTCGAATGTAATATTTATTTTGTATTCACAATCATGCTTGATCACATAGAACAATATAATTAGTCGACCAGTGAATACAAGCTAATGTGATATTATTCATATAATGATCTTTCTCTTTTCTCGAATCTCTCAACCTTAATTCAATTCGATTTTCCAAAGATGTTCTATTGGATCGAGTCTCTCAGGATCTTCTAGTAATTCTTTGAGATAGCGATCATCAAATTTAAGTTTTAAGGAGCAGACAATAGTCTAAAGGGTACAATGTGAGATTGAAATAATCTCAAGGGTCTCACACAATATCAAGATTGAGATCTTTACTTGTATTACCCTTATTAGTTATAATTATACACATGGTATGAAAATATGTGCTACAATATTCTCTCATTTCCCATAGAGCGTATGTCTCATAAAAATACCGTACATATGGTAGTTCAGACAATCCAAATAACTAACTCACATCTGACACTAAGACAAGTAAGTTGAAATAAACTTATTCACCTTAGGTCATATCACAGAGAAAGTGACCTCGTAAACATAATGACATTTCTTAATTTATAAGCTTGTGTGTTTCTAAATTATCACTTAGACAATAAGTTTACAAATTTATCTAATCTCCTTTTTGTTGGACAGTTATGACCCATAGCGTCACTATTTGTACAGATCATGGTGTTGTTGTACAAATTAACTATGTGACAAAAGAAATTGCTCTCTTATCATTTATGATTAGATCACCAAGATATATAAATGATAGGAGGTCCATATGATTAGTTCCTGGATTGAGATGATATGGGACAGTATCAATCCATGAAGGATTAATCATTTAATATCCCTAGTCAGAGTATTATCAAGATTGGACGTCGATAATGCGTAAAAGACTAGTATTACACTTGTGCGCGTTGTGAGGGCATAATGACATAGTTCTCATATATTTGGGTATAGGATGCTCATGCAAGTGTAATAGGAGGTTGTGTTTTACCGATGGTACGGAAAACAGCTTCGCTCTGGATAGACCCCTCAGAATTCCATTGGTAGTATGACTATGTGTCTATGGAAGTCCGAAATCAGGGTAGGTGTATTTGGTCTTAACCTGAGACTTGCACCGCTAATACTTGCGACAATCAATATACTTTGGTTTTGGTCGTCCAGGGCTTTAACAGGTTCTATGTACGCCTCTACTGGGTATATTAAGAATCGTAGTGTGTTGGGTGTGATGTCAAGACGGAAGTATCACTCCTGTCATAGTGGAGATGATGGTCACGTAGGATACGGAACTGGTTCTCTTATATACTGCAGTGCGTTAAGG
Organism: Zanthoxylum bungeanum; assembly: GCA_019454045.1. NCBI lineage: Eukaryota > Viridiplantae > Streptophyta > Magnoliopsida > Sapindales > Rutaceae > Zanthoxylum > Zanthoxylum bungeanum. The sequence continues at coordinate 14,049 of SKCR01028666.1, read as the reverse complement.
AGAAGCAATTGATGATTTTTGTGGCAAAAATCAAGAGTGCTAGCACACTATGGAGACATACAAAGGTGATAGGGAAACCCACTTGTGAGCTTGGAATCACCATTTGAGAAGCTTGGAGCTTGGAGCATCAATGGAGGACCAAAGCTGAAAATTTTGGAGACAAAATCTGCTCAAAGCCGAGATCAACTAGGACTTAAAGCTTGAAGATTTTGTTTGTCGCATCGCTCAACCGCTCGATGTAAGTATTCTGCAACTTCTTCGTGTATTCACACTTATGTTTCTTGCTTGATAATCGATCCTCGGGACCGTAGAATAACTCCAACACTTTTATCACAAAGTATTGGAGGTGATTGTTTGTGTGAGAAGGTCAATCATTCATTTTTCTCGACATACTTCTCATACCAATAAATAGTATAATATTTTAAATATGTATTAACATAGCAACATATAAACATTGAACACAAACATTAATGAGTATTAATATTAGTAAATATTATCAGGGAAAATAATACATCATGAAATGTAAGTACATTAACATATACACAATCTCTGAGATTTTACATGTCTAACGAAGAGATCTCTAGGAACGGGTTTTGTCAATGGATCTGTTATCATCTCTTACGTAGAAATGTACCTCATGTTTACCTCTTTCCATGCAACTATGTCTTTTACAAATTTATATTTGGTATATATATGTTTGGTTTTACAATGGGATTTTGGGTCTTTGGTGTAGGCTATTGCTGTTTCACTATCACAATTGACTAATATTGGATTAAAAGCATCATTTGTAACACCCAAATGATCCAAGAACCTTTTCAACCATACATCTTTTTACACTGCAGAAGAAAATGCCACAAATTTAGCCTCCATTGTGGATAAGGCTATACAAGATTGTTTCTTACTGCTCCATGATATGGTACTATTATTCAGTGAGAAAACAAATCCGGAGGTATATTTTATTTCATCCAAATCCCTTCCCCAATCAGCATCGATAAAACCTCACAATCACATATCATTCTCGTGATAGCACAATAAGAAATCAGTTGTCCATTTTAGATACCTTAATATTCTTTTAACTGCTTTCCAATGTGTTGGTCCTGGATTGGATTTGTATCTACTTACTATTTCAATAGCGAAACAGATGTCCAGTCTTGTACACATCATTACGTACATCAAACTTCCAACTACACTTGCGTAAGGAACTCGCTTCAATTGTTCTTTTTCCTGTGGAGTCTCTGGACACAATCTACAACCTAAAGATTCAATTTTCGTGTATGAGTATCAATGGGTTTGCAACCCTGCAATTGAAACTGTTCAAGAATTTTCTTTATGTATCTCTTGGGAAAGAGATAATAATTTCTTTGAATGATTTCTGGAGATCTTAACTCCAAGTATATATGCAGCGTCACCCATATCTTTCATCTCAAAGTTAGACGATAACCATCTTTTGATGTGTTTTACAAACTCTTTATCATTTCTGGCTATAAGTATATCATCTACATACAAAGATAAGATAATAAACTTAACTTTATCTCTCTTAGTGTACACACAATGATCCTTATCGATTATTGTGAAATCATTTGAAATGATTGTATTATGGAATCTTATATATATCATTATATAGATGATTGCTTAAGACCATATATAGACTTTAATAGCCTATATACTTTCTTTTTTCATTTTATTTTATGAAACCTACAGGTTGTTCCATGTAGACTTCTTCGTCTAGTTCTCCATTGAGAAAACAATATTTATGTCCATTTAATGCAATTCTAGATCTATATTCGCTACTATAGACATGATTAAGCGAATTGAGGTAAACCTTACAATAGAAGAAAAAGTATCCTCGTAGCCAATTCTTTCCTATTGTGTATACCCTTTCACTACAAGTCGTATTTTTTATCTTCGATATTGCCATCAGTATTACGCTTTATTTTGAGCACTCATTTATTCCCAATAGCTTTGCGTTCTTTAGATAGATCAATTAGTTCCCAAACTTGGTTAGATATCATTGACCCCTCATTTATTCTTTCATCATTTTCATTCATTTCTCCTTAGCAGGGCATTAAATAGCCTCTTTTATATTTCTCGACTCTTCATCCTCTTGAGGTAGAATCATAAAAGTCTCTCATTTGATATCGAAATGACGTCGAAGAATCCATAATACTACGTCGTAATTGAGATTATGGTTGAGGAACTAATTCCTCACTATCCATATTATTCCCATTTGGAGTAGGTATATTACTCCCACTTATATCATGTACATCATTCTCACTTAGATCACGTACATCAGACTCATGTGAAACTAATTCATCATCATTTTGAGACTTATATGAAATCAATTCATCATTATTTCTCAAATTTCTCCCACTTAAAATAGGTAAACCTGAGTGTTCAATAATTAAGGGATTAAAGTGATCTTGAGTTACATAAAGAGATTAATCTTGACCTATCTCTCCTTACTTTGGGAAATCAGTTTCTAAGAACGTGATATTTCATGATTCAAATTCTGTGACGCCTCTTCTTTCGTGCTCACCTATGAACACATATCATTATGATTGTTCAGAGTATTTTATGAAGATATTTTTTTCCTCTTGGGCCTAATTTTCCATATTCATAAGGATGCATATGGACATAGGCCATACAACCCCAAGGTTTCAAAAAGTGAAGATATGGTTTACGACTTGTCCATAACTCATATAATGTGGTGGTAATCGATTTTGAAGGCATTCGATTAAGTATATATGTAGCAATCAATAATGCATCACCCCAATAGGTTGTAGGCAAATGTGCTTGTGCCATCATAGACCTAACCATTTCAAGAATAGTTCCATTTCTTCTTTTCGCGATACCATTTTGTTGTGGTGTAACAGGAGTAGTCAATTGACGACTAATTCTTTTTTCATCACATAAATCTTTGAACTTATTAGGTAAGTATTCATAACCAAGGTCGATATTAGTGCTTTAATTGTCTTGTCTAATTGATTTTCTGTCAAATTCATAAATTGCTTAAAGTAGTCTAATGCTTCAGATTTATGAGCAATCAAATAAACATAATCATAATGTGTAAAATCATTTATAAATGTGATAAAATAATATGCTTTATGCCTTGCTCTCACATTCATTTGACCACAGAAATTAGAATGAATTAATTGTAATGGATGTTCTACTCTAATTCATTTTTCAAATGATTTTCTCGCAGTTTTTCTGGCTAGACAATGGTCAAAGGTAGACAAATTTACCTTATCTGAGTTTCTTAGGAAACCCTATTTAGCTAACATGTTCATTATTTGCTGACCAATGTGGTCAAGTCTATCATGCCACACATTCATATCATTATCATTACTCACAGACGATGTAACAAAGGAAAATCTGAAATTAGGTTAAAGTATTCAATATTTAATACAATGAATCAATCAAGAAAATACTCAAAACCATAGTGTATTGTATCTAAGTACAGATCAATACTAGATTTTTGTGTTTGACAATTATGACCCATATCAACAATATTTGTAAAAGACATGGTGTTCTTTGTACAAATTAACTATGTGACATAGGAAATTGCTCTTTTATCATTTTGTAATTGGATTACTTAGATATATAAATGATAAAAGTCCATATGATTAGTACCGGATTAATAAGATATGAGACAATATTAATCTACGAAAGGTTTAATCATTAAATATCCTTAATCATAGTATTATCGAGACTGGACATCGATAATGCGGAATAGGCTAGTATTGTACTTGTGCGCGTTATGGAAGCTTAACGGCATAGTTCTCATATATTTAAGTATTGGATACTTATGCAAGTGTGATAGGAGGTTCTGTTTGCCGATGGTACGGGAACAGCTTCGCTCTGGATAGACCCATCGGAATCTCATTGGTAGTATGACTATATGTCTATGGGAATCCGAATCAGGGTAGGTGTATATGGTCTTAACCTGAGACTTGCATCGCTAATATTTGCGACAATCAGTATGTTTTGGTTTTGGTCATCCAGGGCTTTAACAGGTTCTGTGTACGCCCCTTTGGGGTTTACTGAGAATCGTAGTGTATTAGGTGTGATGTCAAGATGGAAGTATCACTTCAGTCATATGGAGATGATGATCACGTAGGATACGAAACTACTACTCTTAAGTACTACAGTCATCGAGATAATATGACTAGGTCATGATTATCCGATTAAAGAGACTAGTTTCCAGAGATCCGATATATGCTTCCTACGGGGCAGACACAATTCCAGCCCTAGGCCTAGCATGTGACATCTGATACTGGATCGTAATACGCAATACTTAGTATACTACGCCTGATAAAGATTATATATTCCCTTAAAGAATATTTCTGGAGAATTGGGTAGGCATGGTGCTTTGCTAGAAGTCAACCATGTCTTGTAAATCGGTAAGAACGTGGTACCGGGTATGCACGTGTTCGGATAGTCTGATGACCGGATTTATTGCCAACATATCCAGGAATCTCTTGGGTCGCTTCCCGAAGATTCACCGATGACATTTGACTCGAACAGAATTAATCTATGATTAATTTTGTGAGAGAAAGAATTAATTTGTGATTAATTACGGCAAGAATTGATCTGGGATTAATTATCAGTGAAAGAATTAATCTGGGATTAATTACGTCGAGAATTTATCTGGGATTAAATTCGTCGAGAAGATAGAATGCGATTAATTTGGAATTAATCGTCAAAATGAATTTAATAGTGAAATTAGATTTTACTATTTAATTTATTTATTTGGGCTAAAATAATATATTAGATATATTAATTGAAATTAGATTTCAAAGCGGAATTAAAATTGGATTTTAATTCAAGCAAACAAATTAGTTTGGAATTAATTCGTAAGCGACTTTCGTAATAATTTTGCTAGGCATTATTATTTAATTAAATTGGATTTAATTACGTCACGACAAAAAATTCATTTTGTTCGGAATTAAACGAACCCGGGCCCAAACGAAGTTACGTGTTGAGTTAGCCGACTTAAATTTGGAATTTAAAAGTGGTGGGACCCACTTCACTTACATCAATATGTTAAACATTTGATGGAAGTTGTTGTTGGCTTGAGTAAGGCTTGGATTGCTTATGCAACACTCAAACCAAAACTAACACTTAACCTTTGTATAAATTAATTTGGTCAACTTTGGAAGTGTAACAAGTTACTATTCAAAGTAAACAAAACTCTCTCTTCTTCCTCTCTTGCCATGGGCGAAACCTTGCTTCTTTTGGAGGGAAAATTTTCTTTCAATTTTTATTCTTGCTAGCATATAAGGAGTCAAGTGAAGGTGATAGGGAAACTCACCCAAGTGTTGGAAACACTTAAGAAAGCTTGGAGCTTCCATATTCAAAGAAAAAGTTTTTGAAAACTCATCCAACTATTGTAAGTTTTTCCGCAACTTTCTTTGGTAATTTTCACACACGAATCACTCTTAGAGATCATTGGCATGTTCTAAGAACGCTAACAATGGTATCAGACAACCAATGTAAGTTTTTCCGCAACTTCTTTAGTAATTTTCACACACAAATCACTCTTAGAGATCCTTGGCATGTTCTAGGAACACTAACAATGGTATCAGAGCCATCCTAAGCTTGATTTGAATTCTAGAGTTTATGGACTTTAATTTAGGATTTTTTTGCTTGGAGTTTGAAAATGCCTAAATTGATTGTTGGGTTATGTTTATATGATGTTCAATTGGATTTGTGCATTGTTGGAATTGAGAAAAATTGATTAGACAAAAAATCTCCAATTTCTTATCATGGCCGAAAATTACCTATAGGTTGCTCATGGTGATTTTTTGAAAATTAGACAATTAGATGTGTTGTTGGCATGAAATGTATGTTGGATTTTGATTTAATTGGATTGCAATCAAATTGCATGATAATTGCTTGTCAAAACTGTGAGCTATAAGCATGTTGTAATGAATTATTTTGCTTCAATTTGTGTTGGACATGAATTGGAAATGTTGAGCATGATTAATTGATTTAATTAGTGTTTTGGAAATATTAGATTAGTTGATTGATTATGTTAATTGCACTTTAATTAAATTAATATGTAATTTGGAATAATGTGTTAATTTAATTTGTTGTAATTGGGCTTAATGGGCTTGGTTGGGCCAAGTTTGGTTTAGGACAATTGGGTTGGATCCAATTGGGCCTAAAACCATTTCCATAAAGTCCAAATATGATAATTGGGCCTTTAAATAATTTAATTGGGCCTAATGGGCATAAACTGATTTTGTGGCATAGGGTGATTCCTAAATTAGGCCTTGGCATCTTGGGTTTGATCCATAATGGCCAAAGCCCATGCCTTAAGAATTAATTAAAAGTCCATTGGACTTTAATTAAATAGTATTGGATACTAATTGGGCCTTTGAGACCCACGAAGATTGGATTTGGAATCCAAGTCTAAAAGACACTATTAAAAGTGTAATTATTTAATTTGAAATTAAATATGAATTAATATTGAATACAAATTAAATTAGATTTAAAATTGTAGTTCGATATAATTCAAGAATACGTACTTTGAGTATTTATTCTTAAACGAGTTGGACTCGCACAAATCAAATCGTTGTTTGAACATTGGATGATCATTAATTCAAAGATTAGTTAATTGGATTAGATTGATTGAATAACATGCTTTGTGTGAATACTTGGATGTATTGTATGAATAATGTATATCAGATGGATATTAGAAGGGTGAGGGAAATTTTGGAAATTGTTGTAATAAATTTAGAATTTATTAAATTGGACCTGCGTGTCCAGCCTATTATCTCTATTCTCATTGTATTTCTCTTCTCACCAATTCCCCTCAATATAAATGAGGTTTCTTTGATGTATTATGTAATTGGGTAGAAGTAAGAATAGTGCTAGCGGGAGAGAGGAAATGGAGAGATTTGTTCTAGGAACAAAGTTTGTTATATATCCATCCGCATATCATTATTAATTTATTTCACGCCTTATTATGCTTTTAGAATGCATGTTTAAGGGTGTATGATGAGACCTAATCAAAGATAATAAATTGGTTGCCAATTACGTAAAAACCCTCATCAAATATTAAGCGTTTTTCCTTCCATTTAGTGGTTCTCTCTCAAGATCCAAGATTGGCATTGGTTTGTTGGCCAAAGTCAATATCAATGTCCATCGCGGATGTGTTTGAACCACAAAAGCTTTGTTCTATATCGCATGTCTTAGGCGGTTGTGACTTGTTGGCCAAAGTCAATGTCACTTCTAGTTCATCGACGTGGATTACGAAGCTATCCCACTATCAATGGGTCCCGCTTAACTGGAATCATTAAGCTTGTTGAGCCAAAGCCAAGGCTTAGTTGATTCAGAGGAAATAGGTTAGGAAATATATTGGATATATTTGCATATATTGGATATGTGTTTCGGACTTGGAGGTCCACCTACCGGATCTAGGAATTGGATGTGATCCAATTGATCTTAGATATCTACCTAGTTAAGTTTCATACAACTTGTTGGCCAAAGTCAAGGTTATGTGTTATTTAACGGGATCCTAGCCCACTAGGAAACAAGGTTTCCCGAGTACTCCACAAAGGGTTAGAGGCTCGCCGAAAAATAGTGGGAGGCAAGTATTAAATTTGCAATTTCATTTAAATACTTGTCAATACGCGCTCTTTTATTTTATTTATCGTTGTTATAAATATATTAGTTGGACTAATATTGAATATTGCTTTCTTTGAACAGTTAGACTGTACAACACACTACTCCACTTGTAGTTGGTCATATAGTTGGACTATAGTAACCATTACATTTTGAGTGTACCCAAAATCGTTGATTGGATAGTTGGACTATTGCAATCAAGATAGATGAAACATTAGCATTAGGGACATAATTATGGGCGATAATGTCTTTAATGGCTTCAATTTTCCAGATTGGGAGATGAATCTCAATATAGTCCTGGGAGCTGAGATGATACTCTATGTCATAGAGAAACCTCTCGGGCCCTGAGCCCAGAGTTGAGCAAATATTAGAACATGAGCTTTATAAGACTCATCGTGATGATGACTTTAGTGCTCAATCCATCATGCTTGCCGTAATGACTCCTTAATTTCATCGTCAGAACTAAAGACTAGATCCTTATACCATAATGTTGAAATTAAATGATCTTCATAAATCTAACCTTAGATCTTAGAAGTATGAATTGCAAAGGAAGTTTTTTCGCTCGCGTATGTCAGAGGTACATCTGTCGAGCACTAGGTGTCACAGATGATTACTGACATCGAACAGCTAGGTTAGCTGGGCGTTACCTACGAGACCGAGACTTTCATAGATTTGATCTTATAGTTTCTGCCCGAAAGCAGGGGCGGGTTCATCATGAACCAAGAGAAAACTCTTGGAGAGTCAATGGCTATGCTCAAGGAGGTAAAGCCAGAGCTTCTAAAAGGGCAAGAAACACAAGGCGCATCTTACTTCGACATCTCAGAAGGTCAAGGCTTGGCCGAAGGCTTCTGGGGGTGTGAAGAATAACAGCAAAGGCAAAATTATCTCAATCTTCTGGGAAGACAAAAGACATATCCCAAGATGTCTGCCTAAACTGTAGCAAACGGGGTTACTGGAAGCGTGACTGTCATATGGACAAGGCAGACATGAAGGAAGTGAAGACGGGCAAGGCTCCGGCTTCAAGTATGTTTGTTATAAACATGTACACTATTGGTTTTAAAAATAGGATTTTTGATACTGGAAGTGGTACTCATATATGTACTGATGTGCAGCATCTGCTAATTAGCATGATACTGGCTTTAGATAAGATTGACCTGCGAGTCAGAAACGGGATGAGAGTCGTTGTTTTGGCTGTGGGAACCTAAGTTTTGGAATTGCCCTTTGGGCATGTACTTAAATTAGGAAACTGTTATAATGTACCTAGTTTGACTAGAAATATTATCTCTATATCTAGTTTAACTTGTTGCGGGTATACCTTTATGTTCCAGAACACTGGGTGTTTTGTTTATAAAGATGATATTGAGATATACACATTAGATGTGAATAACAGTTTTTATATTTTGAATATAAATGAATCTCAAACATATAACATGACAAACAAAATGCTCAAACTGTGTAAATTAGATGAGACTTATTTGTGGCATTGTTGTCTGGGATGCATGGACAAGACTCGTAAAACACTATTTTGAAGAATGGATACATGGACAGATTTGATCCTAATTCAAATGATGTCTGCGAATCTTGTTCATTAGGCAAAGTGCCTAAAATGCCTTTTAGCGGTAAAGTGTACGTGTCACCGAGCTGTTAGCCCTCGTTCATGGTGACATATATGGGCCCATGTCTAGCTAGGCTAGAGGTGGTTATAAATAATTCGTAACCTTTACGGATGTTGCATCGCGTTATGGTTATGTGTATCTTATGAAACACAAGTCAGAAACTTTTGATATAATCAATGAGTTTTGACACGAAGTAGAAATATAGACCGGTAAAAGTATTAAAACGTCACGGTTGGACCATGGTGGAAAATACTTAAGCAATAAGTTTCTCAATTACTTGAAAGAGTATAGTATTCTTTCACAGTGGACTCCTCCCGGAACACCTCAATTGAGTGATGCATCTGAACGGAGAAACCGAACCTTGTTGGACATAGTAAGGTCAAGGATGAGTCAATCTGAGCTACCAATTTCCTTCTAGGGATACGCATTGAACAGTGCAATACTTATTTTGAATAAGGTTCCATCAAAGTCTGTTGGACAGACTCCATATGTAATATGGACAGGAAAGAAACCAGGTTTCTCATTCCTGAAGATTTGGGGATGCTGGGCATATTAAACGTTTGGATGGTACCAAACTAGAACCCAAATCAGATAAGTGCCTTTTTGTAGGTTATCCTAGGGAAACCAAATGATATTACTTCTACAACCTAAAATAGAACAAGATATTTATTGCTCTCCATGCGGTTTTCATTAGAGGAATTCCTAAATGCAGTGGTAAGTGGGAGGAAAGTAAAACTCGATGAAAATCAGAGTAATATTGTTCCTGGCACCGATCCCTAATGGAACACGAACAGTTCATCAGGGATGAGACTGTTCCATAATGTAGTATTATCGAGACTGGACATCGATAATGCGGAATAGGCTAGTATTGCACTTGTGCGGTTTATGGAAGCTTAACGACATAGTTCTCATATATTTAAGTATTGGATTCTTATGCAAGTGTGATAGGAGGTTCTGTTTGCCGATGGTATGGGAACAGCTTCGCTCTGGATAGACCCATCAGAATCCCATTGGTAGTATGACTATGTGTTTATGGGAATCCGAATCAGGTTTGGTGTATATGGTCTTAACCTGAGACTTGCATCGCTAATATTTGCGACAATCAGTACGCTTTGGTTTTGGTCGTCCGGGGCTTTAACAGGTTTTGTGTACGCCTCTTATGGGTTTACCGAGAATCGTAGTGTATTGGGTGTGATGTCAAGATGGAAGTATCACTTCAGTCATGTGGAGATGATTATCACGTAGGATACAGAACTACTACTCTTAAGTACTGTAGTCATCGGGATAATATGACTAGGTCATGATTATCTGATTAAAGTGACTAGTTGCCAGTGATCCGATATATGCTTCGTACGGGGCAGACATAATTCCAGCCCTAGGCCTAGCATGTGACATCTGATACTGGATCGTAATACACAATACTTAGTATACTACGCCTGATAAAGTTTATATATTTCTTTAAAGAATATTTCTGGAGAATTTGGTAGGCATGGTGTTTTGCTAGAAGCCAACCATGACTTGTAAATCGGTAAGAACGTGTTACTAGATACGCACGTATTCGGATAGTCTGATGACTGGATTTACTGCCAACATATCCAGGAATCTCTTGGGTCGCTTCCCGAAGATTCACCGATGACATTTGACTCGAACAGAATTAATCTAGGATTAATTATGAGAGAGAAAGAATTAATCTGGGATTAATTACGGCAAGAATTAATCTGGGATTAATTATCAGAGAAAGAATTAATCTTGGATTAATTGCGTCGAGAATTTATCTGGGATTAAATTCGTCGAGAAGAGAAAGTGCGATTAATTTGGAATTAATCGTCAAAATGAATTTAATAGTGAAATTAGATTTTACTATTTAAATTATTTATTCGGGCTAAAATAATATATTAGATATATTAATTGAAATTATATTTCAAAGCGGAATTAAAATTGGATTTTAATTCAAGTAAACGAATTAATTTGGAATTAATTCGTAAACGACTTTCGTAATAATTTTGCTAGGCATTATTATTTAATTAAATTGGATTTAATTACGTCGCGACGAAAAATTCATTTAGTTCAGAATTAAACGAACACGGGCCCGAGCGAAGTTACATGTTGAGTTAGCCGACTTAAATTTGGAATTTAAAAGTGATGGGACCCACTTCACTTACATCAATATGTTAGACATTTGATGGAAGTTGTTGTTGGCTTGAGTAAGGCTTGGATTGCTTATGCAACACTCAAACCAAAACCAACACTCAAACTTTTTATAAATTAATTTGGTCAACTTTGGAAGTGTAACAAGTTACTATTCACAGCAAACAAAACTCTCTCTTCTTCCTCTCTTGCCATGGGCGAAACCTTGCTTCTCTTGGATGGAAAATTTTCTTTCAATTTTTATTCTTGCTAGCACATAAGGAGTCAAGTGAAGGTGATAAGGAAACTCAGCCAAGTGTTGGAAACACTTAAGAAAGCTTGGAGCTTCCGTCTTCAAAGAAAAAGTTTTTGAAATCTCATCCAACCAATGTAAGTTTTTCCGCAACTTTCTTTGGTAATTTTCACACACGAATCACTCTTAGAGATCCTTGGCATGTTCTAGGAACACTAAAATTTTGAAATTTTAATTGAAAACCTAGATTAACTAACACCAATACTGAAAATAAATTTCGACGAATCTGTGGAGCCAACAATACATCATGTAAGAGTAAAGTCTTTCCACAATGCATGACCAACTTTTATGTACCCATTCCTTTGACTTCAGCTCGCGAGTTGTTTCCGATTTATATCCTCTTCACCCCTTATAAAATTCGTCGAAATTCCATGAAGGCATCTTTGTCCTTCGCTACATGGTCTGTGGCTCTTAAGTCTACAGTCCAAAAATGATTAGATTCAGTGAGAAAGATCGTACTTGAAACACATATTTCACTTAAATATGTATTAAAGTTATTTACCTTTTTAAGCTCCGTGCAGTCACGAGCAAAATGACATTTCTTACCACAATTATAACACTTAACCTTTTCCATGTTCTTCTTCTTAGGAGGACGCTTTCCTTTCCTCTGTTAATTAGACTTTTGTTTCTTTCCTGACTTGGAAGAATCTTGTTCTTTTCCAGACTAGGACCCACCACCATGAAACTTTTTTTCTTCCCTAAAACCTTAGATTTGCTGGTTCCAGCCATATACACATCAATATTTGACTTAAGGATCGCAAGACAATTGCTTTATAATTCCAGGTGGCATTTAGCATCATCAAATTTTTTGATGTTCTCATTGTGGGTTAAATGTATCTTCATATGCTCCCATCTATTTGGATGAGAGTGAATGACTTCTTGGACTTGATGTTCATCTGTAAGAACATGCCCAACATCTGCCAGTTCAATAATCATGTTTGACATTTGCCTCAGGTGTTTTGTCACAGTGAACTTAGGATGTTTCTTATATGTGTCAAATTTATCGTGAGTTACCTAAGTTTAGTTACTGATGTACTACAAAACTTTTCCCCCAATGTGGACCACATGTCATTGGCTAGGTCAAACTTCCTGAAATCTTTCATGATGTCATTTTCTATACTGCTTAGTAACGTAATGTCAGTAGTGGAGTTCTTCTTCTTCCAGGCTTCATGAGCCTGACGGTCTCGCCTGTGTTGGGTCGTGATGCCCAATTCAGGTTCATTCATGCTCAATTTTATGACCTCAAGAGCTTGTTGTTCCTCTAGCACATATTTCAAAATTATTACCATTTAGTTTCTCACCCTTGTTGAGTTCGCCGATAATGTTCTTTGATGCGGAAGCCATTTCAAACCAAAAAGTTTTCTATAGACTTTCATGCACAACTATCAATATATTGACTTTGCATGTAATCACTTTAGCATGAAACATATTATGTTCAATAAAATTTCACTACATGACCAATCTGTTGGACAATTATGACCCATAGCGTCACTATTTGTATAGATCATGGTGTTGTTGTACAAATTAACTATGTGACAAAGGAGATTGCACTCTTATCATTTGTGATTAGATCATCTAGATGTATAAATGATAGGAGATCCCTATGGTTTGTTCATGGATTGAGAATGATATGAGACAGTATCAATCCACGAAGGATAAATCATTAAATATCCATAGTCATAGTATTATCGAGATTGGACATCGATAAATACGTAAAAGACTAGTATTGCACTTGTGCGCTTTCTGAGGACACAACGATATAGTTCTCATATATTTGGGTATAGGATACTCATGCAAGTGTAATAGGAGGTTGTGTTTTACCGATGGTACGGGAAACAGCTTCGCTCTGGATAGACCCCCTCGGAATTCCATTGGTAGTATGACTATGTGTCTATGGAAGTCCGAAATCAGGGTAGGTGTATTTGGTCTTAACCTGAGACTTGCACCGCTAATACTTGCGAAAATCAATATACTTTGGTTGAGGTCGTCCAGGGCTTTAACAGGTTCTGTGTACGCCAATGCTGGGTATATTGAGAATCATAGTGTGTTGGGTGTGATGTCAAGACAGAAGTATCACTCCAGTCATAGTGGAGATGATGGTCATGTAGGATATGAGACTGGTTCTCTTAAATGCTGCAGCTATCGGGATATTATGACAAGGTCATGTTTATCCGATTATAGAGACTAGTTACCAGACATTCGACATGTGCTTCGTACGGGGCAGACACAATTCCAGCCCCAGGCCTAGCACGTAATCATCCGATACTGGATCGACATACAAAATACTACATATACTACGCCTGATATAGATCGCTTATTCCTGTAAGCATGTTTCTGGAGAATTGGGTAGGCATGACGCTTTGC